>JACBWV010000596.1:0-55000 GCA_013435795.1 Chlamydomonas sp. ICE-L
TGGGTGGGGGGGGAGAGGGGGTGGGGGTGAGGAGGTGTTTGGGGGAAGTGAGGTGGGGGGTGAAATGGGGTTGGGGGGAGGAAGGTGGGGTGGGGGGGTGTGGTTGGATGGGCATAGGGTTATGGGAGGAAGGTTGGGGAGGGGGATGTTGGGATAGGGGTTTGGGGTAGAGGGTTTGGGGGTGGAGGAAGGTTGTGGGAGGGGTTTGGGGTTTGGGAGTGGGGGTGTGGAAGAGGGGGGTTAGGGAGAGGGGGGTAAGGGAGGAAGGGGGTAGAAGGGGGTTGGGGGTTGGGGTTTTGGGGTGAGGGGGTTGGGGGAGGAGGAGGGGGGTTGGGGTTGGGGAGGGTTTGGGAGGGGGTGGGGTTTGGGTTGGTGGGAGGGGTGGAGGGAGGAGAGTGGGGTTGGAGGCGGGGTTTAGGTGGGGGGGGAGTGGGGGTTGGAGGGAGGGTTTGGTTGGGGGGATGGGAGCGGGGGCTAGTGGGGAAGGGTTGGGGTGGGGGGAGGAAGAGGGGGGTGGGGGGAGATGGGGGGGTAGGGGTTTGGGGTGGGGGGATGGGGTTTGGGGGGAGCGGAGGGTTGGGAAGAGGAGAGAGTGGCGTCGGGGGGGGGGGGGGGGGGGGGGGGGGGATGACGGAGGGGAGGCGGGGTTTCGGGTTGGGGCGGGGGTGGGGGTTTGGTTTGGCGTTGGGGGAGAGGGGTGGGTTGGGAGGAGAGGGGTTGGGGCGAGGGGGGTTGGGGTAGGGACAGGGCTTGGTTGGGTTGGGGGAGGGGTGAGGGAGGGTTGGGGGTGTGGGTGAGTGTTGTTGGGGTTAGGGTTGGGGAAAGAGGGGGGAGGGGAAGGTGGGGGGCTGGGGGACGAAGGAGAAGGAGAAGAAGGAGCGGAGAAGGAGAAGGAGAAGGAGAGGAGAAGGAGAAGGAGGAGAAGGAGAAGGAGAAGGAGAAGGAGAAGGAGAAGGAGAAGGAGAAGGAGAAGGAGAAGGAGAAGGAGGAAAGGAGAAGGAGAAGGAGAAGGAGAGAAGGAGAAGGCGAAGGAGGAAAAGGAAGCAGGAGAAGGAGAAGGAAGAAGGAGAAGGAGACGGAGAACGGAGAAGGAGAAGGAGAAGGAGAAGGAGCGAGGAGAGGAGAAGAAGGAGAAGGAGACGGAGAAGGAGGAGAAGGAGGAGAAGAAAGAGAAGGAAGAGGGAAGGAGCGAGAAGAAGTAGAAGGAGAAGGAGCGGAGGAGGAGAGGAGAAGGCGAAGGAGAAGGAGAAGAGAGGAGAAGGAGAAGGAGAGGAGAAGGGAGAAGGAGAAGGAGAAGGAGGAGGAGGAGAAGGAGAAGAGAAGGCGAAGGAGAAGGAGAAGGGAGCAGGCACGAAGGAAAGCAAAGGGGAGGTGGAGGAGGGGATGGGAGGAGGAGGAGGAGGAGGAGGAGGAGGAGGAGGAGGAGAATGAGAATGAGAATGAGAATGAGAATGAGAATGAGAATGAGAATGAGAATGAGAATGAGAATGAGAATGAGAATGAGAATGAGAATGAGAAGGAGAAGATGAAGGTAAATATGGAGTTGAAGATTAGAACATACATACTCACTCATGTATGGTTCCAGCATGGCCACATTATTAATATTCTTATTCTTATTCTTATTCTTATTATCAGGATATTATAATTATAATTATTACTATTATTAGTCATATCATTAGTATGTCCTGTTCCAGTATACTCACATGTGTGGACAGCCAAGTGCTGTCCATCTCCCGTTCTGTTCAAGTATGGCCACATAATTATTATTATGATTATTATGATGACGATTATTATTATTGTGTACTGTTAGTATTAGTCATATATTAGCATGTTCTGTCCCTGGTATACTTACATGTGTGTACAGCCAAGTGTTGTCCACCTCCTGTTCTGTTCAGTACGGCCATGTGGATGATATGTACTCAATGGCTTCCTCAAGCAGCTCGTTGTCAGCCATGGAATTCAGGTAGAGAGGAAGGAAGAAGAACCTAGTGAAGAGATGGTGTTTGGGGTTGGGCTTGGGGTTGGGTTGGGGTTGGTTTGGGGGATGTTTGGGGCTGGAGTGTGGTGAGGTTGTGGAGAGATCGGGGTGGGTTGCGGTGGGGGTGGGGTGAGGTTGTGGTGGGGTTGCGGTGGGGTTGAGGTGGGGTTGGGGTGAGGTTGGGTTGGGTTGGGGGTGGGATGGGTATGGGTGAGGTTGGTAAGGGGTTGATGTGGGGTGGGGTTGGGGTGGGGTGAGGTTGGGGTGGGGTTTGAGGTGGGGTTTGGGTTTGGGGTTTGGGTTTGGGTTTGGGGATGGGGTTGTGGTGGGGTGAGGTTGCGGTGGGATGGTTTGGGGTGCAGTAAGGTTGGTGAGAGGTTGGGGTGGGGTGAAGTTGTGGTGAGGTTGGGGTGGGGTTGGGTTGGGGACTTGGAGTGGGGTTGGGGTGGGGTTGGGGACTTGGGGTGGGGTTGGAGTGGGGTTGGGGTACGGTGGGGTTGGTGAGAGGTTGGGGTGGGGTGAGGTTACACAAGCAGCTTGTTGTCAGCCATGGACTTCAGGTAGAGAGGAAGAAAAAACCTGGAGAAGACATGGTGTTTGGGGGTGGGATGGGGTTAGAGTTGGGGTTGGAGTGGGGTATGGTAGGGTTGGGTTGATGTTAGGGTTGGGTTGGGGTTGGGGTAGGGTGAGCCCCCCCCCCCCCTCCCTCCCCCCCCCCCCCCCCCCTACACACACACACACACACTAGATTTTAGTTAGATGGCTGATGGTACTTATCTTTACTATGGTTGGATAGATGGATTTTTCATAATGTTATTTGTGGTGTTTTTGATTGCTGTGTGGCTGGACCGCAATTAAATTGTGTGACACCGTTTACCAGAGAGAGAGAGAGAGAGAGAGAGAGAGAGCATATTTGTGTAGGTACTAGCTATCAAGGCTATGGATGATCCACCTACCAATCAGCATCCTCGGGATTAGCAACTCGCACACCACTGCTGAGGAATCGCTGCATCAAGAGGATGTAGAGGGGGCGGTCCTGGGTTCGCTTGTTCATCCTGAGGAGTGATGGTAGGGCATTGTTGTTAATGCGATTATTGTTATTACTGTCTGTAATTGTTATTATTATTGTTCATCCTGAGGAGTTATGGTAGGGCATTGTTGTTATTGCAATTATTGTTATTATTGTTATTATTGTTCATCCTGAGGAGTTATGGTAGGGCATTGCTGTTATTGCAATTATTGTTATTATTGTTATTATTGTTCATCCTGAGGAGTTATGGTAGGGCATTGTTGTTATTGCAATTATTGTTATTATTGTTGTTATTGTTATTATTGCTATTACTATTATTATTATTATTATTATTGTTGCTATTATTGTTATAAGAAGTAGTAGTACTTGTATTAGTATTAGTATTGTTATTATTAGTATTGTTCATCTTGAGGAGTGATGTAGGGCATTGTTGTTTAAAAAGTATATTATTTGTATTGTCTATCCTGAGGAATGGTGGTAGGGCATTGTTATTATTGTTGTTATTGTTATTATTTTTGTTCATCCTGAGAAATGGTTATAGGAAATTGTTATTGTTATTATTAATATTATTATAACAGGGGGGGGGGGGGGGGGGGGCAGGAAGACAATTTTGGACTGCATGTTCAAAACAGTGTCTGATTCAGATGTGAGTTGGAATTATGGAAGTTCCAAACAAAAGGAGGGGAAAAGTAAAGTTGGAAAAAAAAATTAACACCCACCCACCCACCCCGCCTAGAACTCCACCCTACCCCAACTAAAATGGGGGTCGTTCGAAAGAGATTTTTTTGCCCTATCCATTTATGCCCCTACATCTTTCATGAGGTTGCCCAAACGTGATTTATTGCGAAGTTCAGATTTGGGCCGCTTTGGGTCAAAACAACTTTGGACCCCTCAAACGTCCAGTGTGTTGGAAACGGAACGAAAGGTGGCAACGGAAATGAACTCAATTCAGCTACAAGCAGCAGCTTCTAGGCAGCTCCCTGAGAGAGACCTACCTCTTTTAGCATAAATCCTAAACTTGATGAAAATGCATAGGCTGCACTATCCATAGTGTCTATAACTACCCAGCTAGTGAAATGCTTTGCTTTGCAAATAAACACCTGCCTCTTCTAGCGCATATCCTAAAATCAATGAAAATGTAGGCTGCTTTATCTAGGTTTGTAAAACTACCCAGCAAACTTATTAGAGTCAATTTAGGTTTCTTCGCCCACGGTGTCATGTCTAGCCCAAGCGGTTCACACTTAAGGTGGTTTGTTGTACTTCACCTAGTTTGTTGTACTTCACCAGGTACTGATGGTGGGTTGTACTTCACCTGCAGGTACAAGGGGCATCTAAATGTCCAGGTGCATGTGCTCTTCATGGCTCATGTATGAAAGAACTTGGCAGGTCAGTGGTTGGGTGGGTTCTTGGGCTTGGCACCAGTGCAAGCAAACAGGCTGGCCCCCTCAACCTCACGCCTCGCAATAAGGCATACTATTTATGTATGGTTGGGTGGGTGAGAACGGGGTTGTTTTGGGGTTAAATGAGGACACTATCACCTTCCACCAACGCTGTGGCACATGTATGGAAGAACTTCACACGTAGGCAGGGAACAGCAATATAATATCAGTGTCCTGCCCCTAGAGGTGGTATCGTAGACGTGCTGCTGCAGAGCCATCGCATGTGGAGCATTCCAGTGGGAGGTGAGACATATAAGTAAGGAACGGCAATATGATCTCATGATAGCATGTCATCATATGAAATCATATGATGCCAGCAGTCTGACTAGGGTAACGCTACAATTTATATACAATATAAAATTATGCAGTCTGTATGATACCATATGATATCATACTCGCCTTTTGTATATATCATATGATATGCCGGTTCCTACTGGCGAGTGGTTGCACTGTTTTTGGGGTGGGCTACGCGTAGCAGCTTCCAGCCAGGTCCAAATGCCAGCCACTGGGTCAAGCCCAATGCTTGCAGCTGCATTGGTTTCCCTTTCATATCAGTTCCCACCCAAGCCAACCCCTTTCCCACCCAACCCACCTCAACCCGGTTCCCAACCAACTCCACCCACCAGGTGCGACTGTCTACGAGGCTACATGGGTCCAGATTGCTCTACGTAGTTAAAGGAGGAGGACCTGGCAAAGCTAGACAAGAGCCTAGTCCCCAACCCATGACTGAACACACGTGGTCCCCTGTGCCTAGTCGCGTAGCCAGTGCCATCTAACAAGTGAGGAATTCCGTTATTGTCAAGTGAGAGGGAGCAGTCGGCTCCGTAGTAGCCTGACACAGGGAGGAGGAGGAGAAGGAGGGAGGGAGGGTCGGAGGGAGGGGGGGGGGGGGGGGCAGGATGCAATGGGGAACTGAGAAATTATGTTCCTGTCAAGGGAGAGGGAGCAGTCGGCTCCGTAGTAGCCTGAAACAGGGAGGAGGAGGAGGAGGGAGGGAGGGGGGGGGGGGGGGGGGGGGGGGGGGCAGGATTCAATGGGGAACTGAGGAATTATGCTGTTGTCAAGATAGAGGAAGTAGTTGGCTCCATAGTAGCCTGACACAGAAAGGAGGAGGAGAAGGAGGGAGGGAGGGGGGGGGGAGTGTGTTTGTGTGTGTGGGGAGTGTGTGTGTGTGTGTGTGGGGGGGGGGGGGATACAATGGGGAACTGAGGAATTATGTTGTTGTCCAGGGAGAGGGAGCAGTCAGCTCTATAGTAGCATGGAACAGGGAGGAGGGTGAGGGAAATGTGGTGGTGGTGGTGGTTTGGTGGTTTTGGTGGTTTGGTAGGTTGGTGGGTCGGTGTGTGTGGGGGCGGGGGTGGGGGGGTGGGGGGGATACAATGGGGAACTGAGGAATTATGTTGTTGTCCAGGGAAAGGAAGCAGTCAGCTCTATAGTAGCATGGAACAGGGAGGGGGTGAGGGAAAGGTGGTGGTGGTGGTGGTTTGGTGGTTTTGGTGGTTTGGTAGGTTGGTGTGTCAGTGGAGGTGTGTGTGTGTGTGTGTGGGGGGGGGGGGGGGGGGGGGGGGGGATGTTTGTGCCTGCATGTATGTGCCATGATGTGTGTGTTTGCGTGTGCGTTTGTGTGTGTTTGTTTGTATGTGCTAGTGTGCATGTGTGTTTGTGTGTGCATGTGTGTGTGCATGTGCGTGCGCATGTGTGCATGTGTGTGTGTGCATGGTTGTGTGTGTGCGTGTGTGTTAGTGTGTGTGTGCGCGTGTGTGTGCATGTGTGCGTGCATTTGTCTGAGTGAGCGCATGCGTGTGTGTGTGTGTGTGTGTGTGTGTGTGAATGTGTGTGAATGTGTGCGCACCTGCGTATGTACGTGGTGTGTGTGCATGTGCATGTGTCTATTATTTTGTGTGTGTGCATGCGTGGGTGTTGTTGTGTGTTTGTGTGTGCTTGTTTGCGTGCATTTGTGTGAGTGTGCGCATGTGTGTGGGTATGCGCGGTGTGTGTGCATGTGTGTGTACATATTTGGGCATATGTGTGCATGTGTGTGTGTGTGTGTGTGTGCGCATGTGTGTGTGCTTCACTGCAGTTAGTTGTACACACCTGGGACACAGTGACATATTCCAATAACGCATCGTCCTCTGCTCAGCCCGTTGCACTCATTGACGCAAGGTTGGTTGGATATCTTGATGTCCCGAATGTTGAAGCCCAGGCTCTTGGCTAGCTTTGCCAGGGCCTCATCCTTCAACTCCGTAGAGCAATCTGGACCAGTGTAGCCGCGTAGACAGTCGCACCTGGTGGATGGGGTTAGGTGGGAAAGTGTTTGGGTTGGGTGGGAACGGGGTTTGGGTGGGGTTGGGTGGGTAAGGGGATGGTTTGGGTGGGAACGGGGTTGGGGTGGAATTGGGTGGGTGATGGGTTCGGTTGGGTGGGAACTGGTTTGGGGTGGGGTGGGATGGGGTGGGATGGGGTGGGCAAGGGGGTGGGTTGGGTGGGAACCGAGTTGGGGTTTGGTGGGTACGGTGTTGGGGTGGGGACCAGGCTCTTGTCTAGCTCTGCCAGGGCCTCCCCCACCAACTCTGTAGAGCAATCTGGGCCCGTGTGACCTCGTAGACAGTCGCACCTGGTGGGTGGGGTTGGGTGGGCAAGGGGGTGGGTTCGGTGGGAACTGGGTTCGGTGGGTGTCATGTTTATTTTCTGGGTTACGCGTAGCAGCTTCTAGGCAGCACTCTTTCCTCCTGCTTCAACTCTGTAGAGCAATCTGGGCCTGTGTAATCTCGTAGACAGTTGCACCTGGTAGGTGGGGTTGGGTGGGAACGGGGTTAAGGTGGGGTTGGGTGGGAACGGGGTTAGGTGGGGGTTGGGTGGGGTTGGGTTGGGGACTAGGCTCTTGTCTAGCTTTGCCAGGTCCTCCTCCTTTAACTACGTAGAGCAATCTGGACCCATGTAGCCTCGTAGACAGTCGCACCTGGTGGGTGGAGTTGGTTGGGAACCGGGTTGAGGTGGGTTGGGTGGGAAAGGGGTTGGCTTGGGTGGGAACTGATATGAAAGGGAAACCAATGCAGCTGCAAGCATTGGGCTTGACCCAGTGGCTGGCATTTGGACCTGGCTGGAAGCTGCTACGCGTAGCCCACCCCAAAAACAGTGCAACCACTCGCCAGTAGGAACCGGCATATCATATGATATATACAAAAGGCGAGTATGATATCATATGGTATCATACAGACTGCATAATTTTATATTGTATATAAATTGTAGCGTTACCCTAGTCAGACTGCTGGCATCATATGATTTCATATGATGACATGCTATCATGAGATCATATTGCCGTTCCTTACTTATATGTCTCACCTCCCACTGGAATGCTCCACATGCGATGGCTCTGCAGCAGCACGTCTACGATACCACCTCTAGGGGCAGGACACTGATATTATATTGCTGTTCCCTGCCTACGTGTGAAGTTCTTCCATACATGTGCCACAGCGTTGGTGGAAGGTGATAGTGTCCTCATTTAACCCCAAAACAACCCCGTTCTCACCCACCCAACCATACATAAATAGTATGCCTTATTGCGAGGCGTGAGGTTGAGGGGGCCAGCCTGTTTGCTTGCACTGGTGCCAAGCCCAAGAACCCACCCAACCACTGACCTGCCAAGTTCTTTCATACATGAGCCATGAAGAGCACATGCACCTGGACATTTAGATGCCCCTTGTACCTGCAGGTGAAGTACAACCCACCATCAGTACCTGGTGAAGTACAACAAACTAGGTGAAGTACAACAAACCACCTTAAGTGTGAACCGCTTGGGCTAGACATGACACCGTGGGCGAAGAAACCTAAATTGACTCTAATAAGTTTGCTGGGTAGTTTTACAAACCTAGATAAAGCAGCCTACATTTTCATTGATTTTAGGATATGCGCTAGAAGAGGCAGGTGTTTATTTGCAAAGCAAAGCATTTCACTAGCTGGGTAGTTATAGACACTATGGATAGTGCAGCCTATGCATTTTCATCAAGTTTAGGATTTATGCTAAAAGAGGTAGGTCTCTCTCAGGGAGCTGCCTAGAAGCTGCTGCTTGTAGCTGAAGAGAAAAACTATGTGAGGGATCTAGAATGAAAAACATCACTCCTACAAGAAAGCAGTCGGTCTTGAGGACGGCAGGAAATCCCGACCCACACAAATGTATTTGTGCGTATATGTGTGTGCATATGTGTGTGTTGGTGTATTTGTGTGTATGTGTGTATGTGAATGTGTGTGTATGTGTGTGTTTGCGTGTATTTGTGTGTGTATGTGTATGTGTGTGTATGTGAGGTCCAGACCTACATGAATGTGTGTGTCTGTGTGTGTACATGTGTATGTATGTGTGTCGTTGTGTGTGTATATGTGTTTGTATGTGTGTCTTTGCGTGTGTATATGTGTGTGTGTGTGTTTGTGTGTGTATGTGTGTGTGCGTGTGTGTATGTGTGTGGGTGGGTGGGCTTGTGTGTGTATGTGTGTGTGTGTGTATATGTGTGTATGTGTGTATGTGTGTGTGTGTGCTTGTGTGTGTATGTGAGGTCCCGGCCCGCATACATGTGTGTGTGTGTGTGTATGTGAGGTCCCGACTCACATACATGTAAGTGTTTTTGTGTTTATACGTGTGTGTATGTGTGTGTATGTGTATATGCATGTGTGTGTTTGTGTGCTTGTGTGTGTTTGTGTGTGTGTCTGTGTGTGTTTGTTTGTATTTGTGTGTGTCTGTGTGTGTTAGTGTGGTTGTATATGTGTGTATATGTGTGTGTTTGTGTGTATGTATGTGTGTATTTGTGTGTATGTATGTGTGTATTCGTGTGTGTATATGTGTGTATATGTGTGTGTATGTGTGTGTGATTGTATACGTGTGTGTTTGTATGCGTATATTTGTGTGTGTGTTTATTTGTATAAGTATGTGCATGTGTGTGTTTGTGTGTGTATATGTGTATGTATGTGCGCGTTTGTGTGTGTATATGTGTATGTATGTGTGCGTTTGTGTGTGTATATATGTATGTATGTGTGTGTTTGTGTGTGTGTATATGTGTGTATTTGTGTGTTTGAGTGTATATGTGTGTGTGTTTGCGTGTGTATATGTGTGTATGTGTATGTTTGTGTGTGTATGTATGTGTTTGTGTGTATTTGTGTGTGTATGTGTGTGTTTGTGTGTGTATGTGTGTGTATGTGTGTGTATATGTGTGTGTGTGTGTAGGTGTGTATTTGTGTGTGTAGGTGTGTGTAGGTGTGTGTGTCTATGTGTGTGTTTCTGTGTGTTTGTGTGTTTGTTTCTGTGTGTTTGTTTCTGTGTGTGTCTCTATGTGTGTATGTGTGTGTTTGTGTGTATATGTGTATGCATGTGTGTGTTTGTGTGCATATGAGTGTATATGTGTGTATGTGAATGTTTAGTGTGTATTTGGGTGTGCATGTGTGTGTTTGTGTGTGTATATGTGTGTGTATGTATGTGTTTGTGTGACTATATGTGTCTGTTTGTATGTGTTTATGTATATTTATGTGTGTGTGTGTGTGTGTTTGTGTGTGTTTGTGTGTATTTGTGGGTGTATGTTAGTGTTTGTATGCGTATATGTGTGTGTAGGTGTGTATTTGTGTGTGTATGTGTGTGTACATGTGTGCGTATATGTGTGTGCATGTGTGTGTTTGTGTGTGTATATGTGCGTGTGTATGTGTGTGTATATTAGTGTGTATGTGTGTGTTCGTGTGTGTATATGTGTGTGTTAATGAGTGTATGTGTGTGTGTGTGTTTTATGTGTGTGTTTGTGTGCGTATATGTGTTTATGTGTGTATGTTTGTGTGTGAATATGTGTGTGTGAATGTGAGGTCCAGACCCACATACATGTGTGTGTTTGTGTGTGTATGTATGTGTCTGTGTGTATTTGTGTGTTTATGTGAGTGTTTGTGTGTGTATGTGTGTGAATGTGTGTGTATATGTGTGTGTGGGTAGGTGTGTATTTGTGTGTGTTTGTGTGTGTATGTGTGTGTTTGTGTGAATGTGTGTGTGTTTGTGTGTGTTTGTGTGTGTGTATGGGTGTGTTTGTGTGTGTATACGTGTGTTTATGTGTGTTAGTATGTGAGGTCCAGACCCACCTAAATGTATGTGTGTGTGTGTATATGTGTGTGTTTGTGTGTGTTTGTGTGTGTTTGTGTGTGTTTGTGTGTATTTGTATGTGTGTGTATGTGTTTGTGTGTATGTATGTTTATGTGTGTATGTTTGTGTTTGCATGTGTATATGTGTGTATGTGTGTATGTATGTGTTTGGGTGTGTATATGTGTGTTTGTGTGTGCATATGTGTGTGTTTGTATGTGTTTGTATGTGTTTGTGTATATTTATTTCTGGGTTTGCGTATGTTTGTGTTTGTATGTGTATATGTGTGTATGTATGTGTTTGCGTGTGTATATGTGTGTATGCATGTGTGTATGCATGTGTTTGAGTGTGTGTATGCGTGTTTGTGTGTGGATGTGTGTGTATATGTGTGTATGTGTTTGTGTATATGTGTGTTTATGTGTGTGAGTGTGTGTTTGTGTGTGTATATGTGTGTATGTGTGTGTGTTTGCGTATATGTGTGTATGTGTGTCTTTGTATGTGTTTATGAGTTTATGTGTTTATGTGTGTAAGTGTGTGTTTGTGTGTGTATATGTGTGTGCACGTGTATGGTTGTGTGTGTACATGTGCGGGTATGTGTGTTCGTTTGTGCGTGTTTGTGTGTGTGTTTGTGTGTGTATACGTGTGTTTATGTGTGTATGTGTGTATGTGTGTATTTAAGTGTGTATGTGTGTGTATATGTGTGTGTGTGTGTGTGGGTAAGTGTGTGTATGTGAGGTCCCGACCCACATAAATGTGTGTGTGTGTGTATGTGTGTTTGTGTGTTTGTATGTGTATGTGAGGTCCAGACCCACATAAATGTGTTTGTCTGTATGTGTGTGTATGTGTGTGTATGTGTGTGTTTGTGTGTGTGTGTGTGTATTTGTATGTTTGTTTGTGTATGTGAGTTTCCGAACCACATAAATGTGTGTGTTTGTGTGTATGTGTGTGTGTTTGTGTGCGTGTGTGTGTTAGGTTGTGTGGTTGTATGTGTATGTGAGGTCTTGACCCACACAAAATATATATGCGGCGCGCTACCATGAGTGCCAGGATGGACAGGCTCGCTCCTGTGTATGATCAATTTAATTTTGTGTCGAAGTTATGAAAGGTATTTCACCCCAGGAGGTGGGTCTCCCGACACAAACCAGCGACACCAAGGATTCAGTTCGGATGGCGTTGCCACTCCTACAAAAGAGTAGGCGCATCTTGTGTCCATCCTTACCCTGGCACTCAGGGCAATCACAAGCAAGGCCAAAGCTGGCAGACTAGCAAACGGCATCATGTGTAGCTAATATTTATTGAGGGGCAAAAATACACTACCAGAATGAGTCAAGGAATGAAATGTAAGAAGCAAGGAGGTGTGGCATTAGGAAAGGATAACTGGAGCAGATATCACGTTGTCCGCATCTGAATCAGCCTAGGTGCTTCGAAACTTGGCTACCTGGACAGGACCCAAGCTAGAAGCATTACAGATATGAAGTATAAAGCATGGAATCGGAATCACAGAATACTGGAAACAATGATCGAAGGAATTGGCGAAGAAAGAGAAAATACGCGAGCAGTTGTGGTCCTCGGAACTAGCTTTTCTGGTACGATCGAGCGCATTGGGCGGCAGGTGCGGCAGGTGTCTGTTGTTTCGTACGCTTTCGCGAGATTCAAATCATCAAGACCCCCCTCACCCGCCCTCACCTGATCAACCAGGCATCCGCATCCGGGCAGTGAGGAATCAACAAGAGGTGGCGTGGCCCCTTTTTACCCTCCCTCACCTGAGAATTCCACCGTGAGAATTCCAGATCCCAGAATGGCACGTGCAGTACAACCTAGGGTGCAGCCCCCCCCACTTCCCTCCACGAGTCATCTATCAAACAGGCTCCTTTCCCCATACATTCTCCCTTGTGCAATTTGCCTTTCCCTCGCCGAAAGTCGTCAAGATGCAGGTAGGAGCAGCCTCATATATCTGAAGTCACGAGCTAGTCACCAACTGGCCCACCTTATCTTGGATGGCGTGATTTCAGATCGTGCCTCCCACCTGTCGATGCGCCTTCCGAGTAGTACTTCGTTCCGACCTGAAGGATGGTCGCCCTTGACGCATTCGCCAAAGCATGATTGTAATCATTACATTGCTTTGATCAGTTCCCTTCCTCCTCCACCCTTGCCCCTCGCAGACCATGAAGATGTCCACCAGCCGCGCTGTAAGTAGTTCGAGATCGCAAGCAGTAATGGTGATAAGGCTAGAAGGATGTGCTGCATCCTGGGGAGGGGGGACAATCCATCCCTTGAGATAGCAGGAGGGGCCCGATGATCGATGCAACTAGGACCAGCCACTTTTTGTGACGTTCTATTGAAGTGCCTGCATAATGGATCAATTAGGAGCTCTGTGCATTTAGCCATCCTTTGGTAATTTTGCGGGGGGGGCGAGTTTACTCAACCTATCTGAAGAGCTCATCCAACTCAACCTCTCTGAAGAGCTCACCCAACTCAAGCTTCTGCCTATAACCCTCGTCTTGCATGACCAACACGAAACGTACGGAACCCTTCACCTCGTTTTTGTGTCTCCGCTTGCACTAGATAGGGTCGGATTGGATGGCCAGGGCTGCTTATCTCCGCCAACCAACTCACTAACCGCCGATCCACCCCTCGCTTCTCCCCTCATCCAGCCTACGAACCGTGCCCTCCCTATTATGATTAGAATCGTCTCTTCTACTCCATATACTACGGACTCCGACTCCTGCAATGTGTCCACACGCACCTCAGCCCACTTGCCTCCTTGTGGTTACACCTCTGGTGTGACCCCATGCACTCCCCCTTTCACCCACATTCCATCACTCACCTGCAACCCAGCTCATCTACCTCATCCACCTTACACGCCAAAAACCCTAACCTAGCAACCCATTCCACCACCTACAGGGCCTCCGTGCCTTCAGCGGCCGCAAGGCCATGTCCGTGCGTGCCATGGCTGCCCCCACCAACGGCTCCCTGACTGATGTCAAGAAGTACACCGTCCCTACCGTTCTGGAGGAGGGTGAGATGCCCATGAACACCTTCAACAACAAGAAGCCCTTCACTGCCAGGATCAGGTATGTTGAACCAGTACCGCTGCCACCCTCCCGCCACCCCAACTGAGCACCCTCCCTTTCACCCTCGCCCTTACAGCCCCGCACCCTACACACAAACACATCTACCCCCCACTCCGCCACCCCCCGTACACACACCCCAACCCCCACACTCAACCACCCGAACTGATCACCCTCCTCTTCACTCTCAGGTCTGTTGAGAGGATTGTTGGCCCCAAGGCTACTGGCGAGACCATGCACATCATCGTTGAGACTGACGGTGACATTCCCTTCTGGGAGGGGTAAGTTTGCGATATATTTTCCACCGCGCGTGTGATGTGCGTTTCTGTGTGTGTGTGGGGGGGGTATGTTATCATTAAGAGCAGCATTAATAGTCACTTTATCCATTGGCTGAATCAAGAGTTTCATTGAGTAGCTTCAGCTGCATGGTGCCAGGTGCAAGTTCTTGGGGGGGGGGGGGGGGGGGGGGGGGGGCAACACAAAATTGTAGTGCCTCTCCTATTGAGATGCAGGTTGTGTTAAGTAATAATAATGTTATCTTTAGTTTCCAGCTGTTGCTTCTACAGCAAGCCGTGCATGGTGTGGCCTGTATGGATTAGCGGACAGCACATGAGCCTGGCTTATGTGTGTGTAACTCGCTGTTCTTCTATTTGGCTAACAGCAGCAGCTTCTAGGCAGCTCCCTCAGCCAGCCACTAGGCTCACAAATTCAGCAGCGCTTGAGTATATCATCTTCAAGGTGCATTAGGTTAGGCTGATCAGTTAGCCAGGGTAGCTGCCTAGAAGCTGCTGCTCGCAGCCTACAGGGAGAACAGTTGTGTCACTTTTGGTAGGGTGCAGATGTTTGCAGGTCCTGTGCATGATAGACAAAGAGGAACATGCCTCCTTGCAAACTCCTACACACAGATCCACATTCCTCACATGGCCGGCCCCTCATCCCAAACATGCACAGCTCTTGATTCCCGCATGCCTCAAATTTGCTAGACCTCGCCGCCTCCACTACCATTGCCACCCTCCCGCCCCCTTCCTCCTCCCCCCACCTCACCCCTGCTACCCGCACTGAGAATCCTCCCCTCCACCCTTGCCCTTACAGCCCCACATCCAAACACATATACCCCCACCCCCTGCCACCTGTATCAAGCACACACCCTGCATCCATACCCTTACTCCCAGTTTTCCGCCCGCCGCCCACCCGCCCAGCAACTGACCCCCTCACCCCTCTGCCACCACAGCCAGTCCTACGGAGTCATCCCCCCCGGCACCAAGGTGAACTCTAGGGGTAAGGAGGTCCCCCACGGAGTCCGCCTGTACTCCATCGCCTCTTCCCGCTACGGTGACGACTTTGACGGAAAGACCACCTCTCTGTGTGTGCGCCGTGCCCTGTACAGTGACCCCGAGACTGGTGAGGATGACCCCGCCAAGAAGGGAATCTGCTCCAACTACTTGTGCGACGCCGCCCCCGGAACTGAGATCCAGATGACTGGTGAGTTAATATCATCAAAATACACTTAATTTGATCAACTGAGATCCTCGTTACTGGAGAGCTAATAAATTGAAATACATGTAATGCAATCATAACGAGGCTAATGGTTGAGGGGGCCAGCTCTTATGCTTGCACTGGGGCTAACCAGCAATGACCAGTTAGTAAGCCACTCTATGGATTTAAAGAGTTAGAGTGCTGTTTCCGGGGAGGGGGGGGTATTCTTCAGGCGTCCAGGCATGGGATTGGTGCCTATCCGTTGGTGCAGGGATGGATTTGGTCGGTGTGAAGGAGTAGTATAAATGTATATATTATGATTATATTTTTTCATGGTCCCCCACTGAACTCCAAATGTGTCCGCCGCTTGTCAGAGCCACGGGGGGCTTGTGAACATCATGCTCCAAAATATAAGAAAAAGGAGAAAGAAAATGACACGCTTGATACAACAAATCCTGAAGTATGTGGCTCCACCCAGGAGCACCATAGCCACTTTCAGTGCAAGCACACGGCATGTTGCATCCAAGTGCCCGCGGAAGCACGATTTTGAGCATGCAGTTTGAGCCTCAATGCGCTTTTCGTGCAAATGTACAACTCTCTATGGGTGCAGCATGCAGTTTTTCCGCTTTTTGCACTTCTTGCGCTGACAAATTTGACGTTTGTGCGCTAAGTGCTGTCCAATTTGACAAATGTAGTACCCTGGTTGCATCGCGCAGCACCATCATCACAAGGGCCGACATGCGCACATGTGGTGCATAGCATTGTACGATGTCCACCCACCAAGGTGCTACATTGTGAATGTTGGGGGTGCCGCATCAGCTGTATGTCGTTACTTTTTGTGATCAAGAAGGTTGCTAGTAACACCCTGATGACTGCTAAGAGTACCATGGTGCTACGTACAGACAGTGGCTCATTTCCTTCAAAAAACTGCCTCCCATCTCATTTAAGTCCCACCATATACACCACACGGCATAAACACTCACCATCACCACGCACCTCCACCTGATGCGCTCTATGCGTTGGTCCCCACACTGCATGACACAGGACCATCACACTGGAACATACACCACCACCAAACAACACCATCTTATTCAGGTCCCACCACATACAACACACGACATTCAACATGCACCACCACCATGCACCTCCACCTGATGCGCTCCATGCGTTGGTCCACACACTGCATGACGCATAACCACCACACTGCAACACACACTACCACCTCCACCAAACATCACCATCTCATTTAGGTCCCACCCGAAAGATTCTGCTGAAGCCAATGAGATGGTGGTGTGTGTGCGTTGGCATAAAATCACATAAATGATATCGCAATGTTTTAATCTCACTCCTTACAAAATTTCACTTTCTCAAGAAAAAATGCCTCCCATCTCATTTAGGTCCCACCGGAAAGATTCTGCTGATGCCCAAGGATGCCAAGGCTCCTCTGATCATGGTT
The DNA here is from genome assembly GCA_013435795.1 of Chlamydomonas sp. ICE-L. NCBI lineage: Eukaryota > Viridiplantae > Chlorophyta > Chlorophyceae > Chlamydomonadales > Chlamydomonadaceae > Chlamydomonas > Chlamydomonas sp. ICE-L. The sequence continues at coordinate 16,551 of JACBWV010000596.1, forward strand.
GCCACCGGAACTGGCATCGCCCCCTTCCGCTCATTCTGGCGCCGCTGCTTCTTTGAGGAAGTCCCCTCATACAAGTTCAAGGGCCTCATCTGGCTCTTCATGGGTGTTGCCAACTCTGATGCCACTCTGTACGATGAGGAGCTCCAGGTAGGTGTTGCCTGCTTTGCTCCTCTGGTAGTACGCCTGATGTACTTAAGTTGGTAACTGTGACGCCGTCCAGATGGAGTTAAAATAAGTCAAGACACTTGATTTAATCATTAGTATGGCCAACTCAGATGCCATTCTGTACAATGAAGAGCTCCAGGTAGGTGTTACATGTAGGGACAAGCATGTGATGTTTACCGAAGGCGAGGATGATATCATACAAACTGCATCATGTGACATTGTATGTAAATAGTAACTTCGGCCCAGTTTGACTGCCGGCATCACATGATGACATGATATCATATTGCTGTTATCTAGTTAGATTGTGTAGAAAATAGGTCCAAAGCATAATTCAAGCGTCCTTCCCTCACACCCCGAGTGCTGGTCCGTGTAGTGTATGACCATTATCATAGCCTTATATGGAGCCACCAAGCCAACCCTCCAAACATTCTTCAATCCATTGCACTCCTGTATCCTTACCACCTGCTGAACACCTACCTTACCACCCACCTATCTTGTGCTGCTACACTACCCTGTCCTAACACCCACCTACCTGCTTCTACCCTGCCCAAAACACTTCTGACCCACCCACCCACCCACCTCATCTTGTCCATACCAAAACCCTCTTGTCTGTTCAGGCTATTGCCAAGTCTCACCCCGACCAGTTCCGTCTGGACTACGCCCTCTCCCGCGAGGCCAAGAACAAGAAGGGTGGCAAGATGTACATCCAGGATAAGATTGAGGAGTACGCTGACGAGATCTTCGATCTGCTTGACAACTACGGCGCACACATGTACTTCTGTGGCCTGAAGGGCATGATGCCCGGCATCAATGACATGTTGGCGGGTGTGTGCAAGACCAAGGGCATCGAGTACGGCGAGTTCGTTGAGAAGCTCAAGGTGAGCTAGGGTGTGTGTGGGGGAGGGGGATTTGTATTGCATGAGGTCCTTAGTGGTGCCAATAGACTGCCCTTGCTGATGCCTACTCGTTTGTGGTCTCAGAATTTCATTTGGAGGGTCTAGGGTTAAGAGGGTGTGGGTTGAATTCAATTGTATTGTGCGTTCGTACTGCTTGGAATCATCAATACATCATCTCCTTGATACTCGTCTACTTGATGACGAGCTACATTTGTAAGATAAAACCTTTCATGAGATGGGCTGTGTTGACACTCAGATAGATCTGAGGTGTTGAAATTGTTACATCCGAATAGTGCGATATGATATGTAGATATGAGGTATTCATGTAGGCAGGCAAGGCATTGAAGTGCAGAACTGCACAACGGTGGCTGATTCATTTGAAGGGACTTTCCCAATCTTGTATTTATAACGAATTCCTAATTGTCTTGATGATCATGTTGCAGTAACAGCTCAACAAATTGTTCACGTATGGTGGGAAGGCCTGAGCTTGAGAGATAAGTAGAAGCAGTGATATCTGAGACAATAACGGAGTCGAACATTGGGTTGTTATCGGTCACCCATTATGTGTTCCAGCCATGTATTATGTTCCCGCTATGTACACCACCTCACCCCACCACTTCTTGACACCTGCAGCACAACGACCAGTGGCACGTGGAGGTCTACTAAACACCGAATCACATAGCCCAGCTGAATAGCTGGAGAGCAGAGAAGTGGTTACTTAATTTGAAGACCTTCCGTGCTATCCCACACCGTCTACAGACTTGGCACAGCATGCTGTGCACTTCCCGCCCCTTCCCATTTTTATCCAACCCCTTGTATCCATCTTGCAATCTTGCATGTTTGTTGTAACAAGTGTACATTCCTCAATGCTAGCCAAGCATGATCCCTTATCACATCCCACTCTGTCGGTTTGTTGGTTGGTCTTCACACACCCCTTCGCCTATCTACTTGAACTTGGTCACATGGCTCCAGCCTTAAAGGCTGCTCTTCGACATTAACATAATCGATTAAATATTCGATTGAACCTCTTCAAACGATCACTGATGAAAAAGGCAAATTCTCATAACTTTCCTACCCCGGGTTGCACATCAAGTAATGTCAAGGAAAATTTTGCTGGCACAGGGGAAGTTGGGGTAAACGCGATTCGCTTTCAAAGGACGTTATCTTACACCCTACTATGCTCTCTAATTTAGCCTTGGAGAAGCAGGGGTGGGTAGGCTGACCAACCAGAAAGTAACGATTAAATTCGAAATAGGAGCTGAGGGGGACTAACTGGGTAAACTGGCCATCCATTATATAACATTATAATTCAAGTCAGTAGCAGAGGTGGGCCGGCTGACTACTGTATGCGCCCATTAAAATGGCGAAAACTGTGGCGGATGGGTCCCGCCAATTCTGTTGGACCTTGGCGCCTGGGCAGAAACAGGGAGCCCCAGTAACTAGGGCCGTCCGCCACAACATTGTTGCGGGCTTCACTTCAATACCGTAGGCAGGATAAACCTAGGTGGTATAAAATCTACCACACCTGACTCCAAATTTGATTGTTAAATTTATTTTCATCCAACTCTGGTCTGCTCTATGTTTCCTTTTAAGTCACACCTGAATCTGGGTTGAATCTTACAGTCGATCGGCCTCGAGGCTTAGTGTTTGCTGGCAGAAAAAACCTAGGAGGTATAACATCTGCCACACCAGACTCAGAATTTGATTGTAACATTTATTTTATCCAACTCTGGGCTGCTCTGAGTTTGCTTTCGACTCACACCTGAATCTGTTTTGAATGGAAAGAAAACAATTTAAAAGGATTCCGCCAATATGCAACCTAAGCCAATTTATGGAGTCCCCCAGTTTCGAAAAATCCGTAAACTTTAAAGGCGTACAATTATTTGAATTGTTTGGGGATTTTCCGCCAACCCTATTTACCACCATTCTCTTGGGCGCATACGGGGTAGGAGTGGTTTTTTGTACTGTTTTTTATCGTTCAAATGTAGAGGAGAAAAAATGGAAATAATAAAAAAATGAAAAAGTGATTTGTTCGCGTTTACATTTTCTTGTTAATAATTGTTTTTTACTGCCGTAGACGGCGAGCAAATTGCTGGCTGAAGCTAAGTAACCAAGTTCAAGTTCAAGAATCAATGTACGAGTCCTTCTTGGTCGTCTAGGTAGAGGAAAGATAGTTAGTGTGATTGACAGTGCTGAAACTGGTGAGGGTGGACAACTAGACAACTACCAGGGTACTTCCATTGACCAAATTGGCCAGCGCTTTAGCGCACTTGAAAGAAACAAAACTGCGCTTTGTAGATTGTAGAAAAAGCGCAAAAATTGCTTGCTGCGCCCACAAGGGGTTGCAAAAAACTGCGCGAAATGCGCTGTGGGGCTCAAAAAGGCAGCGCACCAGCTTGGAAGTACCCTGGCAACTACTGTTGTTTGATTGTACACGTAGTGTAGCTGAAGTCTTTTTGAATGCGATGTACTATATGCGCCTATATTGTTGCCTTGTTGGCGGATTTTGAACTTGGCGGTTGTACACAACAGTGAAAAATAACATCCTGCTCACTAACTTTGGCGGTAATTTAAAATCTGGAGTGAACCATAACCTGGCCCAAGTGCCATGCTTCGGCGGTTACATTTAAAAGCACATTCTTGGCGATGGCGGTTACATTTTAAAGCACATCCCATATCCCAAAATCAGATATTGATCACTGGGCCTATGCATACGTAATATGTTAATGTGCTTACATATGATTTAATGTGATTAAATCGTATTCGAGGCCTGGGCATATTAAACTAATACAACTGGGCAGGTAGTAAGTGGTGCCTGAAGTACAGCACAGTACAAGTGGTGGTCGCAGGCTCACCACACTTCCAGGGTTGTTAAATACGGTCTGTTTCACGTCTCAAACTCAGATTTTCCAGGATATTTTTTAAAGCGCCCTTGAGCACCACTGCTCTCAACTTCATACAAGCCAAGCCACGCATTCATGAGCACAAACAAAAAATCAACTCCCTAGCCTGGCATCACAATTTTGCATCGCACTTTTAGGAATCACAATTTTGCATTTGATTGGGGAATCTGATTGCACACCTACACCCACCCTGTACCTGGCATTATTAAACATGAGATCACCAAGCACACATGAGGACGCATTAAGCCTTCTTGGGCTTCCCCTGGACTGTAACATACATACATGAGAACGCATTTACCCTATTTGGCCTACACCTGGGTTGTAAAATACATACACGAGAACGCATCTACCCTATTTGGCCTACCCCTGGACTATAACATACATACACCATAACGCAATGACCCTATTTAGCATACACCTGGACTGTAAGCTTTTATAAACCACAAAATATGCCGTGCTTTTATTTTTTGACCCGGGATATTCACTTCAAAGGGTGGGTCTCCCTACACTAGCCCTAGGCGGGAAGGATTAGATGTTATGTGTTTCCTACTCTGAACAAGGGAGTAGGCCCCCTTTAACGTGATCAGTTGGTTGGTTGGTTGGGAGCTGGGAGTAGGCACCCTTTGAGCTTGCTCAGTTGAGCCCACCTTGACATTCGGGTAATCAGCTTGCTACATGTTCTGGCAAAGTGCAAACTGAAATGGTATATGCCACATGCTGAATGTGATGATGCTGACTGAATCATGTTGCTCGCCTTTCCCCCTCTTTTAACAAGTGCGCCCCAGCCCCCCCCCAGCGCAATTATAGATACTTCAATATCTATAATTAAATTAAGGGGCTCGGGCTTGCTTAAAGAGAATATAGTGCACGCTGGACTGATAAAGCAGCCTAGCGTGCGCTACACAATGATTTAAACCACTTGGAGGGCTGCTGTAACAGCTGTGATGATACGTGTGGGGGTCCTGTCATGTAACCATTTCTAGGTCCCATGTGCCGTCACATGGGTGTATCTGTATCTGAGTGTACAGATGTACTAGCCAGTACACGAGCAGCTCAGGTCTACTGGCTGCTACTGCTTATACTTAGGGAACGGCAGTATGATATCCTATGATATCATGTCATCCTATGATATCATGTCATCATATGATATCATGTGATAGCAGTCTAGCTAGGCCGAAGTTACCACTCATATATCATCATATGATACCATTTGTGTGATATCATATGATATCATACTCGCCTTTGGTCAACATCCTATGATATGCCGGTCCCTACTTATAATACATCTTCTTCATAAGCTGTTCATCTTCTCCTTTCTGCTTCAACGCAGTGGACCCCAGGGTACTACATTTTGTCAAATTGGTCAGCGCTTAAAGCGCAAAAACGTCAAATTGGTCAGCGCTTTGTAGTGCAATAAGAGCAAAAACTGCTCGCTGCGCCCACAGGGGGTTGAAAAAACTGCGCGAAGCGCGCAGTGGGGCTCACAAAGCGTGCGCGGAATCGTGCTGCCGCGCGTACTTAGTAGTACCCTGGTGGACCCAGATAAACCAGTAAACGATCAGACAGGTCGGACGTTCGAGCCCTGGCCAGGTTCACCAAAACTCAGATTTGCCGCCATGGAAGAAGTAGAGAACTTCCCTCAGTGCTGTAGCGCGGTAGCCCAAGCTCAGGCGCAGAGGGTCTGCGAAACCAAATAGACCCAACGTGGTAGCTTTCTCCAGTATGTCACATGCATGCAAATGGGGTGTTCCCTCAATCTCATGCCTGCAGCATGGCGTACTAATTTCCATTTTTTTGACCCAGATAAGCCAGGCACCGACAAAGAAAGAGGTTGGGTTAACCATAGGGTAAGCAGTAACGGACGAAACTGATTGGACCACGAATTGCACCACGAATATATACTGTACGCGCCTGAAGTAATGGCAACTACAAAAAGGAGGAGTTAATACCGTTGGATTTACTTGGCAACAGCCAGCCAGCCAGCTGGGAGTGTCTCAGGTTAAACTTGAAACCGCTTTGGCAAAGGGTTGTTTGCCAAATTGGTTGTCATTAATTAAGCCGCGTACGGCAGGAATTACGAACACCACTGGAACAGTTCACTTTCTTCTTTTGCTCGGACAAGGGCTGTACACGACACTACTTCATGCATGGAGTGCTGCTTCAATAGCGGACAAGAAACCAGTTAAAGTGCAGGGGTGGAATCAGGAGCTGGATCTTCTGTTGGCTGACGACCAACAGAGTGACGCAAATGCTTGTACTTGTCAGACTTGTACATGTAGCTTTGCTCCTGGAACAGTCAGTCAGTCAGTCAGTCAGTCAGTCAGTCAGTTGTTACAGTCCAGGGGTATACCAAATAGGCTAAAGGGACTTGCCCAACCCTGACAGGAGGGGTCCAACCCTGACAGTAGGGTCAATTACTGATGAACTTCGAAATGCTGATTCTTTGAGCGGCTTTGAAATTAGCAATGCAGCGTATTATCTGATTGCCTTTAGGGGACAATTCAGGGCGACAATGTGTCCTTGCAAACCTGCTAGTCTACTACCCAGTTATGAGCTCCTTCTCTATGCATTCAAGATGGTCAGATCATACACAATTGCCACACAAGTCAGTAGGACGCATGGCAACACTCTCCAGAACAGATGGCACTTTTTTGTCGTTGCTAAGTTTGGCTAAATTAGTTTAGCCCTAATAAGGCTAATTGAGCTATTTTCACTATTAGGGCTCTTTTGGTCCGCTATTAGCCCCAACCTTCGAACCCTAATCATTACCATCATCATTACATACAATAGTTTCCAGGAAACACAATCATTTATCAATCAACACACTCATTAGTCCCCCTTGATTCCGTCAAGCAGTGGGTACATTTAGAGTCTAGTAGGGCACCAGGAAAAATGTTACACTCGTCATCATCACTGCCATCAACATCGCCATCAACATCATCATCATTACTCACAATATCCTCCAGACTTTTGATGGCAAAGGGATTCTGAACAGTGTCCCGGCCGTTCACCTGCCAAGTTGGGGCAGCAAGCAGGCATACAACATTATATATGAGGGCTTGCATGGATGAGGGTGAAGTAGGTTAAGTGTGAGTGTATTTGTGGGTGAAGTAGGTATGTGTGCGTGTATATTTGTGGGCGAAGTAGATTAAGTGTGTGTATTTGGGAGTGAAGTAGGTTAAGTGTGTGTGTGTGTGTATTTGTGGGTTAAGTAGGTTAAGTGTGTGTGTGTGTATTTGTGGGTTAAGTAGGTTAAGTGTGTGTGTGTGTATTTGTGGGTTAAGTAGGTTAAGTGTGTGTGTATGTGTGTGTGTGTGTATTTGTGGGTTACGTAGGTTAAGTGTGTGTGCATGTGTGTGTGTGCATTTGTGGGTTAAGTAGGTTAAGTGTGTGTGTATTTGGGAGTGAAGTAGGTTAAGTGTGCGTGTGTGTATTTGTGGGTGAAGTAGGTTAAGTGTGTGTGTATGTGTGTGTGTATTTGTGGGTGAAGTAGGTTAAGTGTGTGTGTGTGCGTATATGTGTCAGTGTGTGTATTTGTGGGTGTAGTAGGTTAAGTGTGTGTGTGTGTGTGTTTGTGTATTTGTGGGTGAAGAAGGTTAAGTGTGTGTGTATGTGTGTGTTTATTTGTGGGTGAAGTAGGTGAAGTGTGCGTGTTTGTATATGTGTGTGTGTGTATTTGTGGGTGAAGTAGGTTAAGTGTGTGTGTATGTGTGTGTATTTGTTAGTGTACTAGGTTAAGTGTGTGTGTGTATGTGTGTGTGTATTTGTGGGTGAAGTAGGTTAAGTGTGTGTGTATGTGTGTGTGTATGTGTGTGTATTTGTGGGTGAAGTAGGTAAAGTGTGTGTGTGTATTTAGAGGCAAAGTTGGTTAAGTGTGTGTGTGTGTATGTGTGCATTTGGGGGTGAATTAGGTTAAGTGTGTGTATGTTTTGTGTATTCGAGGGTGAAGTGTGTGTGTGTGTATTTGGGGGCAAAGTTGGTTAAGTGTGTGTGTGTATGTGTGTGTGCATTTGGGGGTGAAGTGGGTTAAGTGTGTGTGTGTACGTTTGTATGTGTATATATCAGTACTAGTACATTGCCCGTGTGGCCGGAGGCCACCCGTCACCCCTACCACCCAGGTCTTGGGTCCTGTTCTGGCCTGGGTTACATAACATGCAACACCCCCCACACCCCCCTTACTCACATGCACACAGTCAAGATATTTCCCCCTTTGCAAAATATCAAAGACACGCCCCCTTCCTTTCCCTACTATAAATATACCACCCCACCCCCAGGACCTACATGATCCCTATTTCCCCCTAAATCTTCCTGCCCCCCATCCCCTTGACACACACTCTGTTTATCCCCCTTGCACCCCACGTAACCCCCAGTCATCTCCACACCACCCAAATATACCCCCCTACACACACACACATCAACCACATTACAAAAACTAATTATCCCATGACCCCCCCCCCCCCCCCCCCCCCCCCCCCACACACACACCTTACCACCTCACACAACCCTCTGTCGATCCCCTCCCTCCCCCTCTACCCCCTGCTTGCCTGCTGCACCCATTAATTAACACATAAACTTCCCTCCTCCCTCTATCCCATGTATGTCTACATATATATAGATGTGTGTGTATTTTGGGGTAAAGTAGGTAAAGTGTGTGTGTGAATGTTTGCATGTACTTTCTTCATGTGCCAGACCCAAAAGGTGAGGGTTTACGGGCTTACAAGGAGTGAGGGTTCACAGCCTTGCAAAGAGTGAGGGTTCACAGCCTTGCAAAGAGTGAGGGTTCACGTCCTTGCAAAGAGTGAGGGTTTACGTCCTTGCGAAGAGTGAGGGTTCACGTCCTTGCAGAGAGTGAGGGTTTCCGTCCTTGCAAAGAGTGAGGGTTCACGTCCACGCAAAGAGTGAGGGTTCACGGCCTTGCAAAGAGTGAGGATTCACGTCCTTGCAAGGAGTGAGAGGGGAAGAGGGAAAGTCATACCTACTATTTACAGCAGCTTCTAGCTACCTCCCATGACTGGCTATTGAGCCTAACCAAATGCCACATAGTGCACCTTGAAGCTGACACAATTAGCTGTCCAGAACTGCTGACATATTTGGGTTTAGTTCAGCGGCTGGCTCAAGGAGCTTCCTAAAAGCTAATGCTCATGAGGTGTGTGTGTGTGAATGTGTGTGTGTGTGTGTGTGTGGGGGGGGGGGGGGGGGGGGGGGGGGGGGAGGGGGGGCTTTGCGCCTAGCCCTTAATATAAGTGGGGACCGGCATATCATAAGAGGTTGACTAAAGAAAATATAAGATCATCCACTTTATTTCATATCATTCATATGCAAATGTATATAAATGGTAATGCTAGCCTAGCCAGATTACCGGCATCATATGATATCATATGATAAATATGCTGTCGTTTCGTTCCCATACTATTGAGTCAGGGTTAACAATCATAGTGGAAGGAAAAGGGTGGGAAGGGACCAACAGTTTAAACGGATGACCGTATGCGTTTCTCTTCACACACCTTGTATGGATTGCCCAACATGTGGATGTGCCTATTTATATATTTCTCTTCACACACCTTGTATGGATTGCCCAACATGTGGATGTGTCTATTTATATATTTCTTTTCACAAACCTTATATTGATTTCCCAAAAATTGGATGTGTATATTTATATATTTCTTTTCACACACCTTGTATGGATTGCCCAACATGTGGATGTGTCTCTTTATATATTTCTCTTCACACAACTTGTATCGATTGCCCAACATGTGGATGTGCCTGTTGATATATTTCTCTTCACTCACCTTGTATCGATTGCCGATGTATCGACCGCATATGATGACATGATACCATATGATATAATATTGCCGTTCCCTAAATATGAGTCATGGTTAACAATCATAGTGGAAGGGAAAGGGTTGGAAGGGACCAACAGTTTAAACATATGACTGTATGCGTTTCTCTTCACACACCTTGTATCGATTGCCGGTGTAACAATCGCATATGATGACATGATGCATGTATTTATATATTTCTCTTCACTCACCTTGTATCGATTGCCAAACATGTGGATGCCCTCACGCCTGAACTTCAAAATCCAGCCAGTGTTCCTACAAATTTGAGAGATTGTGAGAAATTATTAGTCATCCATGCCTTGGGTGATATTGCTCCATGATCCTGTCAGTGTTTTTGGCGGAGCTCCCCCTTCTGGTGGGCGGGAGTCCCCAGGGTCACCGCTTCTTCTAAGTTTTTGTTTGTCTGTAATGTTCCAACCCTGGGTCTTGTTAACCCACTATCCACCCTTCCAAACCTCAGACAGCTCAATCCTCGCCAATTTCCAACCCACTCTCCGCCAATTTCTGCGCCGCTTGCGACACGCCTAGGTCTTGTTTACTTCATATTTCTGTAGGCCAGGTTGAGTAGCTACTTGGTCTACTCAAGCATGATTCCAGGATTGTTGCGTAGCCATCGCATAGTGGAGCGCGAAGAGCAGAGCCCAGGGGGTTCAGTGGGAAGCGCCAAACCCATTCCAGTGGAGCTTGGCTGGCAATAGGGTCCCGCACAATGATTTTATTTTCAACCACCAGCATCAGCTTTTAGGCAGCTCCCTGAGGCTGCCATTGGGCCAACCCCGAAGATTCCACGAGCACTGGAAATCTGAAGGTAACAGCTTCCAGGTGCAGGTTTGGATGAGGAGAGAGCACAGGGATCTGCCTAAAAGCAGCTGCTTGTAGCTGAAAAGAAAAGCTATGGTCCTGTGCATTGCCCTGCCCTGCTCCATCCTACAAAACAAGAGACTCACCCTATTCCCTTACTAATGACGCGTCATCGGAAAAAAGTGGGTTACTAGACTCACCCTATTCCCTTACTAATGACGCGTCATCGGAAAAAAGTGGGTTACTAGACTCACCCTTATCCCTTACTAATGACGCGTTGTCAGAAAAAAGTGGGTTACTAGACTCACCCTGTCAATACTGAAGTGGCAGCCGAGATGAATGGGATAGTCGCGAGGCCAATCATGATGAGAGCGAATGGGTTGTTGCGTCCTCGGTGTAGCATGGACCTGTAGAAATCTAACTCTGTTGCATAGCCTCCCCAAGGGCCGCCACACTGCGTACAAGATTTATGTATATTTAGATAGCAGGTTGCAAGCAAGATAAGGCAGTGCAACAAGCAGAATGAACAAAGCAGCTATGTGCCTAAGGTGCCCGTATCAATAACGCTTGGTAGTGTTGTCTGCATACGTAGGGTACCAGTTCACCAATACATAACGGGTAACGCCCTTGTATGCCCCCCCCCCCCCCCCCCCCCCCCCCCCCTCTCCCATACACACAGTCAAGAAATCAGCCATCTCAGCCCTTGCTCGACGCTCCCCTGCCTCCCCCCCCCCCCCCCCCCCCCCCCCACATACACACACCTGTTCTCCCTACCTATTCCCCTTTTGCTTCAGGTGTGGCCTCCCACCCTGTCATACACACATACCATCCCCCCCTCCCCCCCATCCTGACCTCTCCCTACCCCTTACCCCACCCCATCCACACGCACTCTCTTTCTCTCACCTTACCCACCACCACCCTCCCTTCCCCCAACCACCAACACGCACACACAATCTTCTTCTCCCTACCTCGTACCCTTCACTTCACCCTGTGGGATTCAATCGTGCAGAAAGAGGGAGCCGCTGTGCTTCGAACCTACCAACATTGCGAACGCTCAAATTCCGATCGCCCCAATAACACCGGACCGGTGCAATTGCATGGCTACAAACCTTCAGCTTCGTCTTCTCGTACAGTGCCCCAGTCGATACTCGGTCAACTCAGAACAGCAAAAATCGCAGCAACGTACTTCATATTCTATACAACGAAAAGAGCTTGCAAAGATGGGATGAGCGTGGCAAGCGCGAGAGTGTCCAGGGGGACGGAATGGCCATGGCGATCTGAACAAAGGTAATTAATTGCAACTGGATGCCAATCACAACGAATGTGATGCGATGGCATGGCAAAATTGCGCATGAGTGAGATGAATGGTGGCAACACTCGCAGACGGAGAAAAAAAGCAACACGATCTGATGGCCTGGCTCGATTATGATCCTGGCATAACTCCTCAGGCTGGGCAGCATAGTCTTCGCGCCTGGATTGGTTAGCAGCTTCGTGTTCCTCCTCAGGCACGGTAGCTCGTTCCTGACTCCTTGCGAGATTACCAGCATGACGTAGCTCCTCGGATCGGGCAGCGCGGGCATCACGTCGACGCTTGTTGGCTATTTCCCTGTCTTCCTTGCTCTGGCAAGCTCGCTTTGAGCGCTGGCTGGCGGTGTTGCGGGCCCTCCTGTCCATTAGGACCGTTGCCATCAGAGAGGTTGCCATGCATCATGGTCGCATAATCCGTGAAGAACTGAAAACTATTATTCCGAGCGCCATGCCAAGCCATATGAGGGTCGCCTCCGAGGAGAGGATCTTCTGATTCTAAATGTCTTCCCGTCATAGTATTGAAGGCAGTTGTGGACATGCTATGAGCTCGCGCGCTTAGCTTCGCGCATCTGCAGTTTTGGTATTTGAAAATTCTGCTAGGCGGGGAGTTGCTAGTTGGATGAACGAAAAGTCGGTTGCAAATCAGTTACACTCCGCACGCCCATGGCACGTGGGCACGCGATGATGACACCACCAAGACCACGACTTCTTTATTTTTATATATATATATATATATATATATATATATATATATACACGTGGGTGCGTTGGGTAGGTGCGGCCACTGCGGTGGGTGTACCCTTGACCCCTTGTACATTGCCGAGTGTCTAACTGGTGACGTAAAATGTGCACAAGATAACACTACAATGTAGAGGCTGCAAACAATTTTCATCCATAGGCTGTTGGCAGAAAGCGATAAGTAGAAAACACATGTGCGATGTGTTTTGAAAACACATGTGCGATGTGTTTTGAAAACACATGTGCGATGTGTTTTGAAAACACATCGCTGGATTAAGTATGGACAGGTCACTTGATTGTGCATTGAATGTGCATTGAATGTAACAGATGGTTGGAGGCCCCTTATACCTAGGGGACGGAAATATGATATCATATGATAGAGTATGATGCTGGCAGGCTGACTTGGCTAAATTAGCCATTTATAAACAATATCATATGATGCAAGTTAAATGATATCAAATGATATCATTGTCGCCTTTGGTCAACATCATATGATATGCCGGTCGCTACATATACCACACGGAGACTTCCCCTAATTCGACACCACTTTTTCTCCATTGGTCACAATTGGTCTCGGGCTTGGTCAGCCTAGCACAGATATGTCTAGGGGACAGCTATGTTATATAATATTGGTGAATCAATAATAATATATCATATTATATAATATTAGTCGGAGGAGCCGTCTCACCAGAATTTTGAATTTATTAGAAAAACTAATATTATTGAGACACTTTCATAATATTAGGTAATATTAGTTTTTCAAACACAAATATAAGTTGCCGTTCCCTAGATATGTCACATCTGGCGGACCTCACGTGATCGTGGGCGCTATCAACTGGGGAGACCTTCTTTCGAAAAGGGGGCGGGTCGGACAGGATGTGCACGCTGCGGCACTGGGGAGACCTTTTTTTTGAAAAAGGGGCGGGTGGGACAGGACGTGCACACAGCGGCACTGGACGTCGCTCTTTTGAAAGGGGGGTGAAGTGTAACAGATGGTCGGGGGCCCCAAATACTACATAAAGACGCCCTAATTGGACACCACGTTTTTTGGCGGAGACCCCCTTCTGGGGGGTGGGGCCCCGCAGGGTCACCCTGCTGTCTGTTTGTCTGTCTGTCCGCCTGTCTGTCTGTCCGGCCACATGAAGCAACGAAGCCAACTGTCTTAACTACCTGTTTAGTAACTCAATTCTGAAGCCACCTGTCGTTTCGATAGCCAACACTCTCCGCATATTTTCTGCATCGCTTGCAACACCGCCTAGGACTTGTCCCCATTGGTCGCAGTGCCAACAGCTCAAAGTAGGAAGCTGGTGCACAATAAATAAATACATATGTAAATACTAAGCCTTATTTCGAGGCGTGAGGTTAAAGGTGCCAGCCCGTTTGCTTGCACTGGGGCCAACCACCAACTGTGGCAGTAGGTAGCGGGTGCACTATTTACTGAGGTAGCCAACACTAAGGATTGTAATGATAACGCCTGGTGGGGCATGGTATTCAGGGAGCCCCATCTTACGGCGGTAGGAAACGGGCTGCTACTTTACCAGGACAAAGCTACCATGGCAATTGACAGCCACCGCGAATACCAAAGCGCACATGCAGGGATTTGAAGCCGGAACTCTTCTTCCTTCAAAGCTCTACCATCGAGCCATTTGTCGAAACGGGGATTATTTAATGAGGCAGCCAACACTTGGCTTTGTATAAGATGAAGATGTGCACCATGTAGCGATGGGCAGCACTTTATAACGGACAAATTACAGCATTAATAATATGATGCAGTCGAGGGGAAGGCAAGGAAAACGATTTTGTACCGCACATTCGATATGGATAGAGAACCGCGAGCAATAGTCGATACAAAAAAATCATGTCGATACACCCACGGGCGGCCGAGATACGGGGGGGGGGGGGGGGGGGGGGGGTCCGACTGTTTTCCCAATTTTATTTGTACCTCGTGTAACTTTCTTGCCAGTGCGAATTTTTAAGCGTGACATACACCATTGAGAAGGTCTCAACGAGAGGAGTACAAATCTGAAGTCGTTAGTTAGTGACACCAAGGGTGTTATTGGTGAATCTCCTGGAAGGTACATCCAGGCTGGACGCCAGGCTGGACGTCACCCAGACCTTCGCATCCAGCTTGGAACGAGCGGCAGATGGGTGGAAAAAGGCGCGCGCGCAACGCGTTCTGAATTCCGGTCCCCTACCGTACGAAGTTCCTAAAGCAGTCGAGCCTGGGGTCGAGCACTCGAGCCCCCCCACCCCACCCCACCCCCCCACACCTTCCCCCCCCCTCCCTCCCACCCCCCCACCCCAAAACACACACACCACCCGAGCCGACCATCAGGCTCCAGAATACAAGTTGAGTAGATCAAGCCATGATAATGATGATGATAAAGATTAAAAGACAGATAAATAACGCCTTCAGTCGATTTTCGTGATCTCCTCCTAGGGCGCGGACGACTGCTGAGCGCCCAAGAAAGTTGTCAAAATACTCAAATCTAAATAACTTTGTCCAAACTTGATATTTATAAATTTTGGTTGTATGGTTGGAAAGGCCTTGCCGAGATGATGCTCATGGACCCCCCTTTCACTATGGAATACTGTCTGGGTGTCTAGATATGAGGTCTCAAAGAGGGGGAGGGGGGGGGGGGGGGGGGTCCCCGGGGGTCAAAATAACAACTTCCGAACGTGCGGTCAGCCAACTTTATTCCTGCCCCCTCCTCGGATGCAGTTATAATATGATCGCAGTAATAATATGATTGCAGCAATAATGTGATCGCAGTAATAATACGATTGCAGTATTGCTTTTGATTGCAGTGATAATATGATTGCAGTATTGCGTTTGATCGCAGCAATCAAATGAGCGCAGTAATAATATGATCGCAATAATATTATGACCGCACTTATAATATGATCACAATAATAAAATGATCGCACTAACAATATGATCGCAGTAATAATATGACCGCATTTATAATATGACCACGTCTGTTATGAGATATCTGCTCTTTGGAATGAGGCGACTTACTGGCACAGGGCCGGTTCCATGGCCATGAGCTCTGTTGGTTGGTTGGTTGGTCAGTTGGTTTGTTTGTTGGTTGGTTGGTTAGTTGGCTGGATGGGAGCTGAGTGGAATCTTGGGATATGGCAGGGTGGGTTGGGGTGGGGTCGGGGTCGAGGTTGGAGAGGGGGGGGGGGGGGGGGGGGAGGGGGGGGGGGAGTTACCGGCACAGGGCCAGTTCAATGGACATGAGCTCTGTTGGTTGGTTGGTTGGTTGGTTGGTTGGTTGGTTGGTTGGTTGGTTGGTTAGTTGGTTGGATGGATGGTTGGTTTGTTGGTTTGTTGGTTGGTCGGGACCTGGGTGGAAGCTTGGGGGTGGGGGTGAAGAAGCTGGGGGGGGGTGAGACTTACCGGCACAGGGCCAGTTCCATGGCCATGAGCTCTGTAGTATGCTTTTGCATACTGGCTGTTCGGTTGGGTGCCAGGTGGAGGGGGGGCATAGCCTGCTTGCCCCTGGAGGATGTGGTCATACGCATTCTTAATCTCTTTGAACCGTGCCTCCGCAACATGTTTATGGTGCGTGGTGCACTTATCTGGGTGATACTCCATACATAGTCTCCTGAACGCTTCCTTCACCTGCAGTGCCATGGGACATATGTTGAAGGTTTGGTATGTTGGTTGGTTGGTTGATAGGTTGGTTGGTTTCCTTCACCTGCAGTGCCAGGGGGGTGATGTTGAAGGATGAGAATAGTAGTTGAAATTGTATTTTACAGACCCACACACCCATCCACCCATGTGTGACAGGAGTGGGTTTTATGGTGGAATGGCATGTAGATTTGTCTGCCAGTACAAATTGTGGAAAATATGTGTAAAACGTGTGTGTTCGAGTGTCTGTATGCGCATCTGAGTATATGGGAATAATGGTGGTTTGCCCTTGTGCAAGCAAACGGGCTGGCACCCTCAACCTCACGCCTTGTAATAAGGCGTACTATTTATCTATGTATTCATTTATATGGGAATAGGATGTGGGATAGATGGAAATAGGATGTGGGATAGATGTTGAAGGAGGAGTCTAATAGTTTAGAATATTGATGAGTAAAGCAGTTCGTCATAGCTTAGGATGATTTGGTATGCTATTGACTACAGTGATGCGTTTTGTGCCGCACATAGTGATGCCTATTGCCATGCAATGGGCATAGAGCGTCTGGAGGTGGTTTAGAAAGTCCACTGTCAAATCCCAAGGCTCAACCTTGGTCAGGCAGTGGGTGTAGCTTTTCTTTTCAGCTACGAGGATCGGCTTCTAGGCAGCTGCCAGAGCTAGCCACTGGTCTAAGCTCAGAGATTTCATCAGCACTTGACATAAGCTTCTGCCAGGTTCAAGACGCGCTACGCTCCTATATTTTGACTGGGTAGCAAAGCCAGGGGAGCTGCCTAAAAGCTGCTGATTGTAGCTGAAAAGAAAAGCTATGCAGAGGGATGCTTCTAAGCTTGAGTATGGTGGAAGTAGAGGGAACCCCGTAGCGTAACAGTAGAAGTGGACGAGCCTTCGCATGGAGAGCACGCCAGCGTCATATGAATACACTGACCCAGCAAAATCCTTCCTGCCAACTCCCCATGCGCAGGCTCGTCGAGACTTGCAACTTGCCTCCAACCCGCACCCACCTGTTCCTTGGAAGCAGAAGTTCCCAGACCCAACACGCTATATGCATCGGCAGAGGCCATCTATACAAGTAGATAGAAAGAAAGCAGTACGCCAAATCGGCGTGAGTCGGGGCTAGGTCACAGCGAAGCAGGGATGGCAGGATTTCGTAAGAGACGCGTGAGTGCTGGCCCTTGTCAATATCAGGCTGGATGGGAAAAGTGCTTTATATGACGGAAACGGGTTGTGTCAGAAGCAATCGGGGAAGTCTCGAGGACAATACACAACAGGTGGAGTGGGCCCAAGTGAACAATCAAAAAACACAACTCGGAATCGGTTACCTTTCCTTATCTACTGACTGTTCCGTGCCGATCAGGTTTGGGGGCCTTCCGCTTGCGCAATGCTTATGCGGATGCGCCATATGGAATTTTCCTGGGCGCATACGGATGATAAGTTCGGTTCAAGGCTAATGTGAGCGGTGTTTGGCCTGGGACCGCTCACATCTGATTGTCTTCCGACCTGGTAAACGCGAAACACAAAGCCCCTCATAACTTTCTCCTCGCTGCAACATTCCGCTTCTCATTTAAACCGCTCGATAAAGCTCGAATGTAAGAACTCTGAGGGCACTCGTTTTGGGGGGCGTGGTAGATGCTACCTGGCTTGGGCTGCTGTTTCCTCTACGCCGGTTTGGCCTTGTGACGTCTGACCAAGGATCTATGCCGAGGAATCTGGCATCAGCTTCGCATCATGAAGATGATGTATACGGTGAAGAGGATGCTGTGAAGCTTCCATGGGGTTGGTGGAGGTGAGGGTGGGGGTGGGGTGCTACCATGGCTGCATGGGGGTGTGTGGAGCACTTCCATGGCTGTATGAGTGGGTTTAGAGCACTACCATGGGGGTATGGGTGGGGTTGGGACACTAAAATGGCTGCATGGGTGTGGGTGGTGCACTGCCATGGCTGTATGGGTAGGTTTGGGGCACTGACCTGGCTGTATGGGTGTGGTTGGGGCACTGTCATGGCTGCATGGGTGTGGGTGGTGCACTGCCATGGCTGTATGGGTAGGTTTGGGGCACTGACCTGGCTGTATGGGTGTGGTTGGGGCACTGTCATGGCTGTGTGGGGGTGGGGGTGGTGCACTTCCATGGCTGTATGGGTGGGTGTGGGGTACTACCATGGTGGTGTGGGTGGGGGTGGGGCACCACCGTTGCTGTATGGGTGGGGGCGGAGCACTGCAATGGCTTTTGGGGTGGGGGTGGGGTACTACCATGGTGGTGTGGGTGGGGGGGGCACTACCATGGCTGTGTGGACGTGTGGGGCACTGCCATGGCTGTATGGGTGGGTTTGGGCTACTACCATGGGGTTATATATGGATGGGGGCACGGCCGTGGCAGTATGGGTGGGGGTGGGGCATTGCCATGGCTATGTGGGTGGGGGTGGGGGGCACTGCCATGGCTGTGTGGGTGTGGGTGGGGTATTGCCATGGCTGTATGGGTGGGTTTGGGCTACTACCATGGGGTCATATGTAGATGGGGGCACTGCTGCGGCAGTATGGGTGGGCATTGCCATGGCTATGTGGGTGGGGGTGGGGGGCACTGCCATGGCTGTATGAGTGGGGGTGGGGTATTGCCATGGCTGTATGGGTGGGTTTGGGCTACTACCATGGGGTCATGTAGATGGGGGCACTGCTGTGGCAGTATGGGTGGGCATTGGCATGGCTATGTGGGTGGGGGTGGGGGGCACTGCCATGGTTGTATAGGTGGGGGTGGGGTACTACCATAGTGGTGTGTGCGATTGTGTGTGTGTGTGTGTGTGTGTGTGTGGGGGGGGGGGGGGGGGGGGGTTGTGGAGCACTGCCATGGCTGCATGGGTGGGGGGGGGGGGGTATTGCTATGGCTGTATGGGTGGGTTAGGAGCACTACCATGGGGGTATATATGGCTGGGTGGGTGGGTGGGGGTGGGTGCACTGCCATGGCTGTATGGGGGGGGGGGGGGGGGGGGGGGGGGGGGGGGCATTGCCATAGCTGTGTAGGTGTACTTGGGGAATCACTATGGATGTATGGATGGGGCGGGGCAATGCCATGGCTTATCTTGGACCCATCTAGCTCATAGAAAACCCCCTGATATATTGAAATTATGTTTTAGATTCCATACCCCATTTTTACCGGTTAAATCAGAAATATTATGTTCATTGACATTAGCTGACCTTCAATTGTACATATTTAGTTCCCCCTTCCCTTTGAATCCCACCATGCATAGCTAAGCGTAGTTACCTAGTCAGTCGTACCGCAAGGAGGGCTGGACGGGGACCGCAGACGCCTGCTTTCTGTCGCACATTTTATTTATTGTTTTTCTTAAGCCCTATTCCTCGATAACATTCCATAATTGTATTCTTGAAGCCTTATTTCTCAATTGTTTCCTTAAGTTTAATTTTTAACTCATTGTTTCCTTCCGGCGTTCTTTCTTTCTTTCTTTCTTGAGAGAGCATCTAACTAGGCTAACCATAGGAGGTCGCGAACGTTGGGGGAAGGGCTCACGATTCAGCTGACAGCCACGCATTGTGAATTCGCGGTAGCTGCTATTGATTAGTTTCTGACTGCGGTTGACAGGGGAATCCTAAGTTTGTTGCCCCCCCTGCTGCATGCACAACTTGCAAACGGGGTGAAAGCGGGCTCCAGGATAAGCAGTCCCGCATTTAACACCAGCACCTTCCACCCCTGCAGAAACCCGACACACTCCGTAGCACAACTGTGACCATGGAGTGCAGCATACATGCATGACAAGCTGGAGGATATCAGTTGCACTGATGATTATGTATTTGTCTGTGTGTGTATAATAATGTGGATGTGTGGTATGAGTATTTGTACGAGTATGCTCACATGGTTGTGTGCAATTATCATACTAGACACCAGGGTGGCAATGGACATGCCTCACAGATACGCTTCAACCTGTCAATGTCTGAAGTGGAACGACTCACTCAGTAAACAGTTAGGAAACAGTCAGCACATACGCGACTGCGGGAGATTAGAATGGGGATGTCAGGTGTCATGCCTCCATCAGTGTGCCTTAGATTCAATAAGTTCAATCAGTGTACGGTAACATATTTTTACTGTTAATGTGTGTATGCTAATAACTTCTTCGTTATTGTATAATAAGTAGGACTTAGTTATGGTATATGGCTTGAGTGAACAATTAGTGCTCTAGCATGTCTGTGTAAAATCAATCATGTCAAGAGTTGCACACAATATATATATATATATATATATATATATATATATATATATATATATATATATATATATATATATATATATATATATATATATGCACACAATATATATATATATATATATATATATATATATATATATATATATATATAGTATAAGGAAACGATGTGCTATGCAGTGTTCTTTTATACTTATTTGATCATAGTCCATGCAAGAATGCAAGTACATAGGTGGGGTGTGTTGGTTCATCTGGTTGATGATGGTTGTTATTACATTATACGACATGGAGTTGTCAATTTGTCATCAGCATGCCATTGTTTGCCTAAGACAACAACAACATCCAAGAGGGGTTCCCCAAGGCCCCAACAAATCCTTAGGCACAGAAAGGCAATGTCGTAGGAAGCAAGCATTATTATCAGCCCTAACTCCATGCAGCCTAAAGGCTGATATACCCTGCCATGTAACCTATCCAATCCAATTTACCCCTGGACTGCAACTATGAGCCCCTACCCGTGTGTGAGTGCTACACCGTGTCTATAGCCCATGTGTCGACAACTGCCATGGGCCGTCTTCGGGAAATGCCTCGATGGCTCGACAGCGTGCCTCGACAGCGGTTATCCTGTCCGGAATTGTTCAGTCCAACGATCGCATGTCCCTGGGGGACAGACCAGATTTCCGACTTCCGTTGCGAGTAATTCGTTTTTCCATCGAATCGTTAACGAATCATCAAATGAAAAGCAATGAACTGCCAATTATAATGATGCCATTTGCGCAATCAGCGCGTCGGAAATTGTGCCATATTCGACTTGGGACAGGCCGTTCGGCCTGGGACACGCAAGGGCACGTCGGAATTGATAAGGAGTCTGACACATCGAGTGATCTACATGAGAACCACTGACTAAACTGACATCGAATGTTGAGAATTCACCTAAGTGTTCCGAGCGGAGTAAATACCAGGGCAGGTCTAGACTAATACCGACTAAGACTAGAACTATTACTACCATTGGCAGAGGGTCTCAAGACTGAGCAGCGGACTGAGCAGTGTCTGCTTCCGAAGAGCAGCCCCAATGGCCGCGAAGACCCACCCCCCGATGAACGCCCCTGCGCCAATGCTGGCTGGAATTCTGAAGCGCGCGCCTGTTTGTATCCTGTTGAACGACAACTTCTCGCCTTCTTCTTCTCGCCTTCTCGCCTCCGCCCGCTATACGCCCGCATTAATCAGGGTTTTGCTCGGGCAGCCCGGGGGGCGACTCTTCGTTGTTATTCCCGCCTGCCCGTCTACTACAATTGTGAACATCGAGGCCGCTCGAGCAAATTCCGTGCAGGATAAGGGCCCGTGCCCTATCCTGTCTGCCTAATAGGAGTAGCTCAGTCGACGGACTTCGCGCTTCAGTTCACTTAACGTCGTCATCATGCCGAAGCTTTCATTGGCAGGGGATAACAAACTCCGTGCTCTCCTCACGTGGAGCAAAGTCAAGCTTACAACAATTGGGGTGCGCATCAATGAAGCTTTGAATTATGCCCACGCATATGAATTAGCCACACGCAGCCATCATTGTTACTACAAGTCGCTGAGACCAACATGAATCGGTGTAGCGTAGATTTGGCAACCCGCGGTGCTCCCTGTCTATCCTGTGCGCTGGGTATCGCCACATGCTAGGTTCGGTAGAAGCAGTGCAGTGTTTGCTTACTTCTTACCACTGTGTATGTAAAATAGTACTCATCACTGCCATAACATCCAATGCGTTTTGTTTTCCCCGCTCCCCAAAATCCCCGGTCAGGAAGTGGCCACGGTGGCCACAGTTTTACTCGACGATCCTTCATCTAGTCCCCGCCGGCTGTCTGTAACGCCACCAGACGAACAAGCCTGTTCGATGCTGCGTGCGTACCAGTACTCAGTCGCGCGAGAGGATTCATTGAAATCGCATAATTTGTGTGTCGTTACATTTTCGAGCGTGATGGGAATTCGATGCCTATCCCTTCGTCTCTTATGTAGACCCTGTGGGCAGCGTGTGGGCAAGCGAGTTCAATTTGTTTACTCCAAACGCTTAGCCAGTTTGGAAGTTCCAAAGCTCGCAGCCATGGCCTCCATCGATCTCGCATTCCTTCCCACATGCAGTTTGGGGGTGGAGACAGATTCCATGGAGACTGGTGGGTGGGGTGAAGAAGAGGGGTACAGGTGTACAATTGGGAGGGAGGTAACATAGTAGTGCAGAGATCATCATTCCAACCAAATTCCAACCAGCCAATAAATCAGCCACTTTATGGCCTGCCTACTCACGAAGCCAACCTTCAAAGCACCCAATCAATGCCACAGGATATGACAGCAACAGAACAGTATGAAGCTAACCCTTCTCTCTATTTTCTGTGCAGTTGAAGGAGCTAAGTGATGAATGCTCATTTAAGGAAGCTGCCGCTGAGCTGAATGTGCAGCGCCGTCAAACCTGCTCAGGGAGGACAGAAAATGAAAATGACAGCCAGCCACTTGTATCTCTTTGGGAACTCAAATCGCTGATTAATCTTACCTCCCCAAGAAGGCTATTTCACCGCAACGCAAAAGGTGAGTTTGGATGAAGCCACCACAATGGTATGCCTGAATTTGCACCACCAACCTGTGAAATTGATTCAAACATATGCTTATCTTATCCCAACTGCATAAGTTGACTCATTCTTAAGTTCCTTGCCTCATGGGGGTGTGTGGTTAAGCTTCTTTACGCGTTTGAGGGGCAAGGTATTAGGGCACTTTATGCATTATGGGTCTCCAGATATATCTTCTTGAATGCGTTTCACTGGTTGAAATTCCTAGGGTGTGTAGGTATCATAATCTTTGTCTGAGGCCTTTGGTGACTTTGCTGCTGTACAGATGACTGTATTTGTGGGGGGGCATCCAAACTCTGGAGTTATATGAACCTACGCACCTTACGTGGGTTTGAGGGTCTGACATATGCTATGTTATTGGTTGGAGTATAGCTTTTATTTTCAGCTACGAGCAATAGCAACAGCTTCCGGGAAGCTCCTTGAGCCGGCTACTGAGATACACCGAATTTTTAGGAGTTCTGAACACCAGATTGTGTGGAGCAGCAGAGGTGCACTAGGTTGTGCTGGGCCTGGCTGAATAGTAATGAGGGTCTGACAGATACTTGGTACTCCCATGCTATGTTATTGGTTGGGAGTGAGGCCTTTGCTCTCATGCTATGTTATTGGTTGGAAGTGAGGCCTTTGCTGTCATCGATGCTATTGCCTGTCACCTTACTCAATACCTACACTTTCATATGTCTGTGCCCCATGCAGGTGACAAGGTGTGCCAAAGTGGTGATACCAGTACCAACCCCTATGAGCGGGCATGTGCAGCTGATGAGAGGTTCTTTGCGATTCGCGATGCTGAACCATTGTTGGAACGCCCTACCTCTCCAGACTTGGATTGGTCTGGTGCCATCAATAGTCATCTGATTAGCTTGACCCAGCTAGACGACGACTGCACAGCTGATGATACTGACGAAAGCTATTTCCCAACTGGACCAAGGATGGCTGAGCTGATGAAAGAAGCACACTACCAGCAGCAGCACCCTGACTGGTGAGCACTTCGCATTGGTGGTGGTGGTAGTGGTAGAGGTGGTCATGGTAGTGGTCGTGGTAAAGGTGGCGGTAGAGGTGGTGGTGGTGGATGTGGCAGTGAAACAGCTGATCTGTCCTTGTGCTCTGGGATATGGGACAATAATTTAGTTATATTGTACAATTAAATTATCACTGTAGCACGAGCTCAGGGCCTCTGTCGGTAAAACAATTGTTTGGGGTTCAGATCGTCGATGCTTTAGCCCTTCCTGTCACGTTTGGACAAGTCTTTTAAGCCTAGTTTGCCTACCCCTGGACTGTAAAATACAGACAGACAGACAGACAGACAGACAGACAGACAGACAGACAGACAGACAGACAGACAGACAGACAGACAGACACGCACTGCAATTTAAGTATAAGTGCTCCATCAAGCTTGACCTCATCACCCCCACATGTTATATTCCACGACACTCAACAATTCCAAGCATGATTCGCCATCTGCCAAGCGCTAATAAATAAATAAATAAACAGCCATGTATTAA
Source organism: Chlamydomonas sp. ICE-L (assembly GCA_013435795.1). Classification (NCBI taxonomy): domain Eukaryota; kingdom Viridiplantae; phylum Chlorophyta; class Chlorophyceae; order Chlamydomonadales; family Chlamydomonadaceae; genus Chlamydomonas; species Chlamydomonas sp. ICE-L. The sequence continues at coordinate 41,158 of JACBWV010000596.1, forward strand.
AAGTTATTTAGTTATATACATAAATATCGTCGTAAATCTCTATTTATATAGATAAACATCTGTATTATTTTGATACAAAATAAATGTCCGCCAAGCACTAACATGGTGTTTGTTTCGATGTTATGCAGCTTCGTGGAGTCTGACTTCCCCGCGCATGACTTTCACGAAATGGTGAGTGATCTTCCCTCTTCACCAACAGCAATCAAGAGTGATAAGTCGCTGGCATTTCTTCTCCAACATATGTGATGAATTGGAGAAGCCCTGACAAGTTACGGCAGGCACGGTTGACTCATTTTACTCGGAGTGCAACTGTGAGATATGAGATATCCTCCCGCCTGCCTTCCCTGGTTAATCCAGGACCATCAGTCTTATCTGAGTTTACGTGGACTGCAACTGTGAGATACCTGAATTAATCCAGGACGACCAGTCTTATCTGAGTTTACGTGGACTGCAACTTGGCCACAGAACTGCGAAAGATGGAAACAAAAAGAAACAAATGAAACAAAAACCTAGCCTTGCAGCAATGCAACCAGACGAATATGCATTAGCACAAGTTAAATTCATTTGTTTCTCGGGAGAGGGAGTTGACAGAATGTACCATTGTGAACTGAGTTTGCTCTGTTTTGGTGTTTTGCCAAACAGTTTTGGGTTCACACTGTGTTTGTGCGGCATACCAGTACCCACCAGAGTTATATTCTAGGCCAGGTTATATTTATGGCCATTTTGTATACTTCGTTTTATGAAAGGACAAACTTTCTACCTGGGCATTAGGCTTTTCATTGATTGGAATTCGCAGGTGGCATCAAGATAGATAGATAATTACATCCAGGACTCAGAAAAGGATACAATATCTTAGGTTATGTTGTGTCACGTATTTGGGAAACTATAGCTGAGTTCAGCTGGTGTTGGTAAATCTAGATATACAATTAGAAAGAAATATAAATGTACAATTAAAAAGGAATGCTAAGAAAAGAAAGAAATGCTCCTCTTCTTTTTCTATCTGACTAGAGTTGTTAGTCTAACCAAAGCCCTGAACCGTAAACCCTGTATAAGTATCACTCCTGGTATTGGTATAACCTGTTTGGTGTACACTGAATTTATTGACCAGTGTTGCTCCGTAATTCTTGGCTGTGCCAAGTTTGAGTGAGTTGTATGAAGTATGAGTTGTGACAATTTTCCCAAATATGAGACGTGCGAAGATACATTAAATCGCGCTTTGTTATTTTCAGTGTACCTATACCTTGACCCGCCTGTACTGTGCGCACTCGGCCCAGGTCTTACCACGGCCCATGTTGTACCTTGACCCGCCTGTAGTGTGCGCACTCGGCCCAGGTCTTACCACGGCCCATGTTGTACCTTGACCGGCTTGTAGTGTGCGCACTCGGCCCAGGTCTTACCACGGCCCATGTTGTACCTTGACCCGCCTGTAGTGTGCGCACTCGGCCCAGGTCTTACCACGGCCCATGTTGTACCTTGACCCGCCTGTAGTGTGCGCACTTGGCCCAGGTCTTACCACGGCCCATGTTGTACCTTGACCCGCCTGTAGTGTGCGCACTTGGCCCAGGTCTTACCACGGCCCATGTTGTACCTTGACCCGCCTGCAGTGTGCGCACTTGGCCCAGGTCTTACCACGGCCCATGTTGTACCTTGACCCGCCTGTAGTGTGCGCACTCGGCCCAAGTCTTACCACGGCCCATGTTGTACCTTGACCCGCCTGTAGTGTGCGCACTCGGCCCAGGTCTTACCACGGCCCATGTTGTACCTTGACCCGCCTGTAGTGTGCGCACTTGGCCCAGGTCTTACCACGGCCCATGTTGTACCTTGACCCGCCTGTAGTGTGCGCACTTGGCCCAGGTCTTACCACGGCCCATGTTGTACCTTGACCCGCCTGTAGTGTGCGCACTCGGCCCAAGTTCGTACCAGGCCATGTGGTACCTTGACCCGCCTGTTGTAGTGTGAGCACCGGCCCAGGTCTACAAGGGCCCATGTTGTACCTGACCCGCCTGTAGTGTAGCATTGGCCAGGTTTTACACGGCCCATGTGTACGTTGACAGCCCTTGCACTGTGCGCACTCGGCCAGGTCTTCCATCCCACGGCCCGGTTGTACTTGACCCGCTGTGGTGTCGCACTCGGCCCAGGTTCTTACACCGCCAATCGTTGTACTTGACCCCCTGTAGTGTGCCCAACTCGGCCCAGGTTATTACCACGGCCCAGTTGTACCTTGAATTGCCTGAAGGTGCGCACTCGGCCCAGGGTCTTAAACGGCCCATGGTTGTACCTGGACCCGACCTGTAGTGTGCCGCACTTGCACAGGTCTTACACGGCCCATGTTTGACCTGACCCGCCTGTAGTGTGCGCACTTGGCCCAGGTCTTACACGGCCCATGTGGTACATTGACCCGCCGCATGGTGCGCAACTTGGCCCAGGTCTTACCATGGCCCATGTTGTACCTTGACCCGCCTGTAGTGTGCGCACTCGGCCCAGGTCTTACCACGGCCCATGTTGTACCTTGACCCGCTGTCGTGTGCGACACTCGGGCCCCAGGTCTACCAGGCCCATGTTGTACCTTGACCCGCCTGTAGTGTGCGCACTCGGCCCAGGTCTTACCACGGCCCATGTTGTACCTTGACCCGCCTGTAGTGTGCGCACTCGGCCCAGGTCTTACCACGGCCCATGTTGTACCTTGACCCGCCTGCAGTGTGCGCACTCGGCCCAGGTCTTACCACGGCCCATGTTGTACCTTGATCTTATGATATTAAATTCATTATGTTTTGTTTTTCCCTTCGATTGTTAGGCTTGTACCCTAGAACTTAAAACACATACGTACGAACGTACTAATCCCCTTCAGCTTAACTAGGTAATATGGGTCTGGCCTTAGAGCAGGAGTATTTGGATGGAGGAGCAGAGCCCCCCCCCCACCCCACCCTCACACACTTAGTTTTGTTTGTGTGTTGTCAGTTTTTCCGTCTGGAAGGCTACCATGCCATTAGTAAGTTAGACTTGAACTTGGTTACATGGCTCCGTCCAGCAACCACTATCAATATCCGGGCCCTTTGAACAGCCCGTTACAGAGGGTTTACAGAGGTCAAACCTTGGGTCAAACTCTTTAAACCCTATGTACACATCTTCACTACTCTGGTTACAGACCGTTGGCAGTCTGTGAACCTTCGGTAAAGCGTTGCTAAATAGCGCAGGCTGTAAAAAGTTTGGTTTGTAAATGTTGACAAAACTTTCTTACAGACTCTGGTTTACAGACCTCAGTAAGTTATATGTAAGTGGGGCTGTAATCCTTCTGTAGCTGTGTCCGAGAACCATCTGTAAATGGGTCTGTAAATCATCTATCAATGGGTCTGTTAACCATCTGTAATTGGGTCTGTAAACCATATATAAGTGGGTCTGTTAACCATCTGTAACTGGGTCTGTAAACCATCTATAACCAGGTCCGTAATCCGTCTGTAACTGGGTTTGTAAATTATCTGTAAGCAGTCCCGTAATCCGTTTGTAACCAGGTCTTTGGAACTGGGAGAAATGTGAGGAAGCTGCAGGATTTGTTTTGTACGGCACTAAAAGAGACATATATGATATATATAGTAGAACGCGGTGCCAGGAGTCAATTGATTGCAGCTTGCAAGGTACAGTCAAGCAAATGAAGCTTAATAGCTATATATAAAGCACTTGCAAATAATTGATCTGCCTACGAACTACAACTTAATTAGGCAGTGCTCAACAACGCTGGTGACTTATATTAATTAATGTATGGATCGGTAGGAATACCCCCTTCGGTCTTCCAAATTGCGTAGTGTTTGTGCCAGGGTAATTCAAAGCGCGCGCTTTTGCGCTTTTGAGCGCTGACCTTTTGACCCCCTCTGCGCTTTAAGCGCAGATTTTTGCACCCCCCATGTGGGCGCAGCAAGCAATTTTTGCGCTTTGTCAGCATGAATTGCGGTGCTCTCACGCGTTTTATGACTTGGTGACTACTTATGTACTTCCTTAGAACTATCGGTCCAGACAGTGTTTCTGTCTGTACTGTGTCAGCTTCCCGTAGACTGTGTCATCCTTCATGACACGGTGACAGCTTCCTGTTGGCTGCGACACCGGTCCCCCTGACACGCGCTATACTGCCTGTGCCCGGCTTAAGATTCCTGGCTTAGGTTCTAGACTCAGGTTCTGGCTACCGCCTCTTCCACCGATGGTGCACTTTGGCGTCCGCCTGTCCTTGTAACGCTATTCTCGTCTCCGTGTATAGATTGGCGCGTCTGTTCCGCTGCAACATCTCTGTCCACTCTACGGAGTGTATTTTAGCTGATAGGTTATGGGCCCATCACGCTAACCACTGTGCTTCCTTCGCTGTCATGCGAATCTTGGGAGCATCTGCTCACTGGAGGACCTCCTCTGCGTCTATTCCTGCGGGACTGCCGTCTTATCCGCCAAGCTCAACATGCTGGGGACTCCTTGGACCGCACTCTGTACGGTAGGATGGATATGAAAGCCACTCAGGCTAATGTTGATAGCAAGGGTCGCACTAGACGTGTGATGGCATACTCTGAGCTAGGTCTGGAGTGTCGGGCTTTTCTAGGACCGGTTACTGCAGGGATTAACTACCCTCCTGCTAATAGTGTGACCTTTGGTGGCATTGGGCGTAGGAATAATGACCTGCGCGGTTACCAGTACGTGAAGGTGCCCCTCCCTCTCTGTCCTGTTCGTCCTGATTTCGAGCTCGTTGTGGGTGTTGCGCGGTCCCTGTCTCTCATCAGGAACTTAGATGACCAGCGCGCTTATGACGCTGGTCTTGCTGCTGAGTGTTTTCTGGGGATCCGTGAGTCTTTAGTTCCTAGGACCCCTGCTCCTGCTGCCATGCTGGAACTTCGGCCTCTCATGGTGAGTCTCGTGTAGATCCTGCACTGTTGGGTTTTAGTGCACTGCCCCTGGACCGTCAGGAGATCATGTCTCTCACCATGATGCTTGCTCACATGACGGATGCGATGGTCAAGGTGTATCAGGACTTTGCCACTCCTCGGGATATCTTGATCGATTTCCGGAGGAAGCAGTCTGATGCCCTTGCCGCTCGTGTCCCTCTCATGCTCATCGAGCTTCAAGGTGCATCCATGGGCCACTCTGAACGTGTGGATGATTTCTTTCGCATGGTCCGCGGTTTGTGCACTGTCCTCCGCAGTGCTGGGTATCCACAGACTCAGCGTCATGCCATGAACACTATCGTTCAGGGTATTCGTCTTCCTCGCTTCAACACCCTGCGGATCAAATTTGGTACGTTGCTGTACCAATCGGAGCCTGTTGATTACTGGACCTGTCTTGCAGAGTATAGGTCGTTAGATTTCTTGAATGTGTCGCTCCCCAAGTCGGACTCCAGGCATCCTGGTTGGTCCCGCGACCCTCCCCAAGTCCCTGCCAATGCTGCTTTCCAGCATGGGTGGGGACCTGGTGCTCAGGGTTCCGGGGCTGCCAAGAGATACCTGGATTGCGCTTGGGGACCTTGTCCTCACAAAACGACCCACTCGGAGGACCGCTGCTGGACGAAGCACCCGCACCTGCGAAAGACCAAGGCTGGTGCACCGGGCAGTGGACCCGTGCCCATTGCCTTGGCCCTTCCAGGTACGCTGTCTCGAAAGTAGTTGTCCTCCTTGCAGGCTCAGATTGATGAGTTTGCCATGTCCAAGAACTAGGAGGTACGCTCTGTCCTATTCTCTTGCACCACGAAGTTCTCTAATGTGTGTAGCCCGAGCCTATCTGAGGGTGTCTGGCATGTGGACTCTGGAGCTGGAATGTCTATCACAGGTGATAAGCCTTTGTTCACTGTGTATAATGCTTCTGAACATTGTCCTGCAGTTCGATTTGGTGATGGGGTGGTTCAACGGTCAGAGGGTATGGGATCCATTGTGTTATGTAGTGATTGGTTACCAACTTCAATCACTCTGACCAATGTTCTCTACATACCTCACTGTCCGGTGAACCTCCTGTCAGTAAATGCTGTGGCTCATTCTCACCACTGCCAGGTTTCTTTTGATAGTCTTAGTTGCACTGCCACTCAGGGCTCTTCTGTTCTCTGGTCTTTCCCTGCCTCCAGTGATGGTGTGTACAAGTTTACCTGTAGGCCTTGTGGCACCACCCGTGGCTGTTTGATTAGTGCTGACCATTGCCCAGTTTTTGCACTTGATGTTGATGAGGACGGTGGAGTTGTTATCCCTACCACTCCTGAATGGCTGTGGCATAGGCGGCTGGGTCACCCCGGCTATGATGCCATGCGCAGACTTGTCAAGAAAGGTATGGTTAAGAACTTACCCCTCTCTCTCAGGCAGGTACAGAAACTGGCCAAGATCCCTTGTGATGCTTGTCAGAAGGCTAAGGGCAAACGTCTCCCTTTTCCTAAAGAAAGCACCACTAAGATCCGTGCACCTCTCCAACGCCTTCACTTAGACATCATGGGACCAGTTCATACTAGGGGCCTGCGTGGGGAGTTTTATATTCTGTGCCTCACAGACCAATACTCTGGCTATGCTGAGGTATTGTGCTTGAGGACCAGGGATGAAGCTCCCTTAGCAGTCCAAACTATCATCCTCAGATGGATGAATCAGCTGCATGGGTTTGCCTTCAAGTGTCTGAGATCTGACAGGGCTAAGGAGTTTATAGTTAAGTGGTTCGAGGATTGGCTGATATCGGTTGGTGCAGTGCATGAGTTATCGTTGGCATACACTGCACAGCAGAATGCAACTGTGGAGAGGTACAATGGGGTCTTACAGTCTGTAGCTAGGAGCATCCACCTGGAGTCTAAACTAGCTAAGTCTTTCTGGCCCTATGCCTTCCTAGCTGCTTGTTACCTACGTAATCGGCTGCCCAATCAGGGAGACAGAACTCCATACGAGCTGTTCTTTGGGGTTGTGCCTGATGTGTCGTTGTTGCGTGTGTTTGGGTGCCCTTGCTACGTCACGTTAGTCAATGGGAAGAAACGCAACAAGCTAGACGAAAGGGCGTTATCTGGTAGACTGGTTGGGTATTCCCTGGTGAGTAAGGGTTATTTTTTGGGGGTTCCTAAGTTGCGCCAGCAGGTAGTAGAGGGTCGTGATGTACTCTTCTATGAACAGTTTAGCTATAACTGCATACCTGGGCTGTCCCCTTATGACGGGTCTCCGTATGTTTCACGCATCCCTGCCGCTATCAACGGACACATGCCTGAGTCTGCGGTTAATGCCTTAGATCCTTTACCAACCCCAATTGTCGACCGCTGCCCTGGTCATGGGATGACTTTGCGTCCCAGGTCAGGGGCTGATGGTGCTGCATTGCGTGTGAAGGTACTGGGCGGGCGGGATTCCGAAGTTCCTTCAGACAGTGATTTACTCGAATCTCAGGGGGTCGCCAGGCCCTCCTCTGCGCCACGTTCCGTCGGCGAAGCTCGAGGATTAAGACAGTCTCAGGTCATAGTGGAGCCTGTCATAGGTCCATTGTCTAATAGTCGCCAACCTCCGGCCACCTCGGATGGCTCGCAGGCGTTGTTACTCCCTTCGCCTCCTGCCGTCCCTGGTGGATCATCCGGGTCAAGCCCATGTGATGATGTAGCCGTCACCGAAAGTGTGAGTGATGACCTTGAACATTGGTCTGGTTCCGATACTGCGTATGGCTGGGGTGTTCCGGTCGACCCAGGATTCGTTGATATAGAGGCAAAGAATGCCGGCCTTGTTCAACCAGGCAGTAGTTCTGCACTGGGGGCTATACTGCCGGTTACTGCTGATATTGCTGATACCCCGGGGTAAGGGCCCTGCTGCTCATGTACAAGTAAACTGCTTGTACGTGGGAGCTTACATTTCCACCTCCACTGAACTAACCTATAAAGCTGCCATGCTTCCCTCCAACCCTGGCAGGTAGGGATCAGTGGCTGCTTGCTATGAAGGATGAGATGGCGTCCCTACATGCCCATGGTACTTGGGCACTCACTCCACAGCCTCCTAAGCAGAGGATCCTGTCTGGCAGGTGGTTATTTGTGAAGAAGGTTGGGGTTGATGGTTCTGTGCGCTTTAAGGCACGTTTTGTGGTCCGTGGTTTTCTGCAGCGTCCTGGGCTGGACTTTCATGACGTATATGCCCCCGTCTCCTCTAAAGCAGGTCTGAGGGTGCTCCTTGCTGCCATCACTCATAGGAAAATGTTTGTTCGGCAGCTGGACATCAAGACTGCATTTCTGAATGCTAAGCTGGAACCTGGTCTGGACCTGTACTGCCACCAGCCTGAGGGCTTTAAGGTACTTGGTCCTAACGGTGTTCCCCTCGTGTGCAAACTGATCAAGTCCCTTTATGGTTTGAAGCAGGCGCCCAGGGCTTGGAGTATGGATGTCAAGCGGGTTTTGGTTGCACATGGGTTTACTATGTGCAAGGCAGAACCTGCTCTGTATTTTAGGAGGGATTCTTTTGGTGGGTGGAGCTATGTCCTGACCTATGTTGATGATTTTATCTGTGCTTTTAGTGAGCTGGCTTTATATGCTTTGCTGATCAAGGCTATGGAGAAAGCTGGCTGGGAGGTCAAGGAGATGGGTGTACCGGTTCAGTTCCTCTCATTGGACATGGCCGTTACACTTGACTCTGAAGGCAGGTGTGTTCAGATCAACCTCTCCCAGCACTCCTACAATGTTGATCTGGTGGAGCAGTTTGGTCTTACTGCTGCTGCCAAGCCCAAGTTTTCTGCCCCCATGGCCAAGTGCACCGTCACTGACCCTCCTGGAGACCCCCTGCCCTCTAATAGCCAGTACCTATCTCTTGTGGGTGCTTTGCTAAACCTGGCTACTTGCACCAGGCCTGATATTTCTTTTGCTGTGAGCTACCTGTCCAGGTTTTCTGCTCACCCTACCGTCCCCCTCTGGGGGGCAGCCAAGCGTTTGCTCTTGTATTTGAGGTCACATTCCCACCTGGGACTCACTTACACCCACAGCCCTGAGTTCTCTTTTACTGTCTTTAGTGACTCATCCTTTGCTGATGATGGGTCTGACAGGAGGTCTCAGACTGGCTTTGCTGTGCTTGCTGGGGGGTGCATAGTTAACTGGATGAGCAAGAGGCAGCCTACTGTTGCCATTAGCTCTAGTGAGGCTGAGTATCAGGCCCTGTCTCAGACTGCCAGGGAGGTGCAATGGTTGAAGAAGTTGAGGGTGGATCTGGGTCTGCCTTGTGGTTTGGTTACCATTCAGGGTGACAACTTAGGGTCTCTGAGTTGGGCCAATGACTTTTTTTTTTAATCTGTTACATATAGTTCTATGTACCCAGTGCCATAGGTAGAGTAGTCGTATTGCATGTCACCTGTGTCATAGGTGGAGTGTCAGCATGAATTGCGGTGCTCTCACGCGTTTTATGACTTGGTGACTACTTATGTACTTCCTTAGAACTATCGGTCCAGACAGTGTTTCTGTCTGTACTGTGTCAGCTTCCCGTAGACTGTGTCATCCTTCATGACACGGTGACAGCTTCCTGTTGGCTGCGTCACCGGTCCCCCTGACACGCGCTATACTGCCTGCGCCCGGCTTAAGATTCCTGGCTTAGGTTCTAGACTCAGGTTCTGGCTACCGCCTCTTCCACCGATGGTGCACTTTGGCGTCCGCCTGTCCTTGTAACGCTATTCTCGTCTCCGTGTATAGATTGGCGCGTCTGTTCCATTGCAACATCTCTGTCCACTCTACGGAGTGTATTCTAGCTGGTACGCTTTTTGCACTACAAAGCGCATTTTTTTTGTTTTCAAGTGCGCTATTGTGAGTTTCCGGAGTATATGCAGAGCACAGAGACGAGGGGAAGACGGTAAGGATAAGATCTTTACAGTTAGATAAGCATTCGATCAATGCGCTAGGAGGAAGTACTAAGATGGCGCGGCACCTCAAGGTACCGGCATCAGAGTCCGTGCCATAGCTGGCAGCGGCACCGCAGTACATTGCAGCAGGGAGGTAGACCTGTGCACTCTAAGTCACTCTAGGTGAATCGGTGAAACCCGGTGAATAACATCCCCCCCAATTCCTGGTATTCTTCATTCTGAAGAATTCCAGGAATTAAAGGGGTTAAAAAACTAGAGTGACAATTAAAAACTATTATGGAGGTACAATACATTTGTAACTCATCAGGCTTGTCAAGGAGTCAATGATAAAATTATACCGGCTGTGGCGAGGCAGGTTGGCTCAGGAAAGGCGGTTATCATGTCAAAAGAACTCTCAATCACTGATCTAGGCTGGCAGCTTAAAGGGCTGCCATGGAGGTACAGACTTAAGCTGGATAGAAGAAAGCAGTAATTCATGATGCAATCAATCAATATCTAGGGAACAGTCTGAATCTTGGATCTGTCAGGGAAGGTCAAGAATGGACTGCATAGGAGCTGCAGGAAGCTACATTCTTCTTGTGACTTCTCATTCGTTAGCTTCTTACCTCCGCCACTGTAAGTGGTTGAGATCTGGGTCCGGCTCTAAGGGGTTTAATACCTACGCCACCAAAACGGTGGTTGGGAGTTTGGTTTGTTTGTCCTCGACACCCCCCTGATGTAATGGGGTTTTTTGCTTTGTGGGTGCTTTTTCTTTTTGTTTAAAGCTCAGAGTCTCATACACCCTCGCGGTGTCAAGTAGACTTTAACATGTAATGTAATGTAATGTAATGTAATGTAATGTATGATTAATCAAGCTGCAGGAAGCTGCATGATTAATCAAGCTGTAGGGAACACTACTAAGGAATGCTGCAGGATAGCTACAAGGTGTCAGCAGCTACTTGGGGCTGCGAGGTAGCTAGGGTCGCTGCAGGAGCAGTAGAAGCGGATAAGATGTAGTGACGGTAGGGACTGCTGAGGCTGGTGGGATCTGCTGGGTCATTGCAGATCAACGCCATCATAACTATGAAAGCTGCAGGGAATGCAAGGGCTGCAGGGAATGCAACTGATGATGTCTGTGCTAGGCTCCCCCATAATTTGGGAGTGAAGGCTAAGTACTGAAATGCTAAATTAGAATCGGGCAGGCATCATGTTGTCAACATGAAAACATCGAAGGGGTAGAGGCTTGAACAGCACGTGGCTAAGTACATGTGGCAGTACGGGGCAGATCAAGAATTAATTCTTAGAGTGTTCATTACTAATTATTTAACAGATGGTGGGGATTATCAAATCGCACTATGTAACTATGCCATGAGGTTGACTATGCACTGGAAGGTTCATGGAATCTGCATGTCAGTGCTGTACAGCGCTGCAGTTTGGTGTATGTAGATCATCACACGAGGGTATCGCTCATGCAACAGGTCTGTTGTACAGCATTGCAGTTCAGTGCACAGCAATTCATTACAGCAGTGCATTACACATGGGTTGTACGTTAGTACCGTACAGCACTTCAATCTGTGCAGTACAGTACATCTGGCTGTACATCGGTGCATCAGGATTATGTTACACGCAGATGAAAGTCAGCTCACGAGGGTATTGCTCATGCTTATATCTGCATGCAAGAATAGGTCACATCACATGACGCATTGCAGTTTAGTTCAGCAGTACTTCTGTACATCAGCACATGGGCAGTACGTTAGTGCATTACAGTTCAGTGCACAGCAATCTGTGCAGTACAGTACATCTGGCTGTACATCAGTGCATCAGGATTATGTTACACGCAGATGAAAGTCAGCTCACGAGGGTATCGCTCATTCTTATATATGCATGCAAGAATAGGTCAAATCACATGATGCATTGCAGTTTAGTGCAGCAGTACTTCTGTACATCAGCACATGGGCAGTACGTTAGTGCATTACAGCGCTGCAGTTTATTGCATGTAAGTCAGAACACGGGGAGTAAATGATCCTCTTAAAGCTAATGTTCCCCCTTTTCCCTCTCATCTACTAATCAGTTATCCGATGCCTAGAGAAAGGCGCAATGCCTTGATGTGCCTACGGCTGGTGGGCAGGGAGAACAGGGGGTTCCTTGATGTGTATGGATGAGTGTGGATGAGTGTGATTATGCAAAGGGTAGAGGTGGTGGCATGAGCCTGGTGCTTGTCGCATTCAGGGGGAAGAGGTGGGACACGTGGTTGGGTAGGTATGTTTGTGAAAGTGTGATCCCAATCAGTTGAGATTGATGGGGTCATCTTGTCACTATTGTGGATGACGGGAATGCAGGCCGTGGTTGGCATGGTGTCTTGCTGGGTGGAGCAGGATGAGATACCAGTCGTGGAGGTGGAGGTGGGGTTTATGTTCAGATCCCCCTCATGCAAGTCATCGGGGTTTACATAAGGGCTAGGTGCTGAAGAGGAGGCATGAGTGGCAGTCTGTGGGATCATGTTGTTCTCATATGCAAGGATCAGTGATGCAACTGTCATAGGGATATCAACAACAACGTCAAGCACGGGTTTGCATGAGGGAGTGTGTTCCGACAGAGGGAGGACATGTGTGACAGGAGTGTAGTCATCATGGGTTACATCAGGTACACTTGTATGAGGGATGACAGGGTTGTCAGACAGTTCCCCCCCATGCAAGTGTTCAATATCAACGAAAGTGGATCTGAGGCTGTATTTGGATCTAAGTGCTTCTAGTATGTCGTCTGGATCGTTGTGGTGCTTGTATTCCTTTCTGATAGGTTCTGAAAGATGCGCAAGTATGTATTCAATCTGAAACTTAGGCAGGCTGTTAGATCCAGGGGAAAAGTAGAAGTGGGATACGTTGAGTTCAGCTTCCATAGATTCAATCCACTCATGAAAGAAGTGTTGGTGGAAGATGAAGGTCTGACGGGGCGTGCAAGCAAGGGGAACAGGTACACTTGTATGAGGGATGACAGGGTTGTCAGACAGTTCCCCCCCATGCAAGTGTTCAATGTCAACGACAGTTGATCTGCGGCTGTTGTCCCCAATTGCTGCATTTGCAGACATCAGAGGGACGGCTACGACAGCGGGCACAGGCGTGCAAGCAAGGACAACAGTCGGGACAGATCGATGGTGTTCGGCCATGACAGGGTTGATCTTTCCAAAGTGCAATCTGAGGTCTCGCAGTACTTTTGCCGCAACGTCTGTGTGCGTGGCAAACATGCGAACAAGGGGAGTGGACAATGATTTGACTATATACCTAAATGCTACGCCGTTTGCATAGCTACAGATTCTAGCGTCGGGATAATCCTCTCTGTCGGGGTATCGCTCATCATCATCATCATCATCATCATCATCATCATAATCACCGAAGGGTGATGGCTCATCGTCCGGCTGGTAATCAAGCATAGCATCTGCCTTGATGAACTTGCTATAAGGGGCATTTTCGATGTCATGGCAGATAGCTGAGTACCACTCACCAAAATCCTTGTCTGGTTCATAGACCTTGAAATGGGCAGGCTCAATTTCGCTCAACCTGAAAGGCTCAGGATAGGGATGCATTATTGGGGAGGTGATGAACTTATGTTCCATCTCTCAAGAATCGTGTGAGGTGGAGATAGAGTCCAGCGAGATGGCCACCTTGGCGATCAGGATGTGGCCCCCATCAGGTGATTGCCGGATAGGATCCGTCAAGTGTGGCCATGGAGCAGAATGGCGTCGGGATCGATGACAGAGGGTGTTATTGGAGCGGCGGAGATCGAGTAACTGGGGATGAGGATTCGGGAGGGTTTGAGGCGAAGGAAGGGTAGGAGATTGGAAAAGGTGGTCAAAAATTGCGAAGCAACTGGGGTGGGAATAAATGGAATCTGGTGGTGGTGGTGGTGGTGGGGGGGGCGAGTCGGAGGTGGAGGCCAACTTGGGAGAGATCTGGAGGGTTTGATAGGTCAGGAGGGTTTTTTTAGGGTGTAGGTTTTAGTTGGGTAGGGTTTCGGGTTTTAGGGTTTAGGGTTTAGGGTTAGGGTTTCGGGTAGGGTTTAGGTTTAGGGTTAGGGT
>JACBWV010000596.1:60252-142394 GCA_013435795.1 Chlamydomonas sp. ICE-L
CTCTTGCTGCAACACATTCTGAAGGGAATTTGAGAGCGTAGCCTTTAATGCATAAAGGGACCTGCTTGCGTTTGCGAGCATTCACAACAAAATATATTCATGACCCTTTGGCCATGAATTCCGCTAAATGCCTAAAAAGATTAGTCCGGTTTTAACCCCGCAGGGCCTTCTGGGCAGAGCCCGTGAGACACCCCTTAGAGTAGCTAACGTTTTGAACTCAGTTACGTTCTGCACATAGAAAAAATACTGTAACGTGAATCAAGTAACCCCAAATGACCAAATGTAGTACCCTGTTGTGCTCCTGAACTAGTACCATACTGAGGATGTAACCCGTGTTGGGAATTATTATAAGTTTTCCCAAGTCTGTCTCCCAGGTCTGGCTGGGGCCTGGCTGGGCCCCAAAAATGTTATACCAATGAACACATTTTTAGGGCCAATGAGCCAGTTTAAAAGAATGGCTCAATGGTAGAGCTCGTTGAACGGAGAAAGTGCCGGGTTCAAATCCCTACGGGTGCGCTCTAGTGTTCACGGTCGCTATCAACCGCCAAGGTAGCTTTGTCCAGGTACAGTAGCAGCCCGTTCCATACCACCGAGAGACTGGGCTCCTTTAATACCACGCTCCACCAGGCGTAATAATTGCTGATGATGTAACCTAGGACTACCGGTACTGTTGTCACAAGTTGTCTAATTCTCGCTGCGGACGGCGTGGCGAGCTTGTTGAAGGTCTTTGGAGACACGCAGAGCACTCTGTATGAGAGATTTATACGGTGTAGCTCTCCGCAAGAAGCCCCTGCAATGGCAGCAGAGTTTTTTGTAAGGCAGCAGAGTTTGTTTTGGAAGGAAAGGAACAAGTGTCGTTGTGTAGCACTATGGTGCTCCTAGTAGCTTTTGGGGTGCTACTAGAAGCTTTTTTTATCTTCATATCCTTCATGTCGGCTAGGATGGTAAAGGTCTACTTTGTGTATGTAGGGGTTGGTGGTGGTGGTGGTGGGGGGTGATGGTGTGTGATGGTGGTGGTATGTGTGTGTGTGTGTGTGGGTGGGTGTGTGTGTGGGTGGGTGTGTGTGTGGGGGGGGGGGGGGGTCTTTGGGGGCTGGGAGTTCAAACCCTAAACCCTGCAGCCCTGCAGGCAACCCCAAAAGACTCCAACATAGAACCCCCAAAACACAAAGGTATATGATTTAGCGATTGTGCTTCATAAAATATATAGCACCTTAAAGGAAACCTTGAATGACAGGTGTAGATATTCCATGAGTGCCATCAAGGAAAGAACTAGGTACGAGTGAAATAGGTAGTAAAAAAAAATCCAACACGATATCACTACATCCCTCAAATGGATATCACGATACTACAGGCCATCCATGAGTTGTGATGACCCAATGACCACATGGGCAGGGGCAATTTGGGTGTTGGGTGTTGGGGGGGTAGCAGTTTGGGGGTTGGGTAAGGGGTATGTGATATGGGGTATGAGGTGTGGGGTTCTACCCTTGGAGCTGCTTGACGATACACTCCGCCTCCCATCTGAACTAAGTGAGTTGCGATGACCCCCCAAGTTGAATGCAATTGGGTTGGTGGGTGTTACGATTCATTATGCACTATGCTGTTATTTCTAGGCACTCATTGGCACCCGTAGAGATACGTTTTCACTGTAGCACGAACACAGGGACCCTGTCAGTAAAATGATTGTCTGGGGCTCAGCTCACCCGTGCTTCTTCATTTTAAGCCTCTCTGGTCACGGTTGGGCTAGTCCCTTTAGCCTATTAGGCCTACCCCTGGACTGTAACAACATACATACATAGGAGAGGCAATCGATGAGTTGTGATGACCCCAAGATTGGTGGTTGCCCCCAGTGCAAGCAAACAGGCTGGCCCCCTAAACATCATGCCTCAGAATAAGGCATACTATTTATATATTAATGACCCGAAGATGCATGCAATTGGGTTGGTTAGTGTAAAGATTCATTATGTGGATTTTTCTCATTGCTCATTGAAACCCAGTTCTGGTGATCTTGAATGTTGTTACTTAGATGAATGCTAATTGCAACTGCGACTACAAAGATACAATATATTATTAAGATTTTAATATTCCTGCTTGAAAAGCCTCCCTGCAAGCTTTGCCAAAGATAGCTGGTAGTATAGACAATAAAAGGTCCCAGCTCTGCAAGCATGAGTAAAAAAAGCGAGCCAGGGAAGGGAAGAAAGTTCACTTTTTTTTCAAGAGCGTCGTAAATTGAGCGACTCGGTGCGACTCCAGTGCTACGCTCAGCCCCCCCAAACCCCGCAGAGCGCTAGAAGCGCAGAGCCCGGGGGGCTCGGGGGGGCATTTCTGATTAGTTAAGTGTCTCCACGCAGCAGAAAAAAGTAAAGACAGTTGTGACACACACATAGGTAGGGACCGGCACACCATATTATGCTGATCAAAGGCGAGTATGATATCATATGATATCATACAAATCACATCATATATTCATATGATAAATGGTAACTTTGGCACATCATATTGCCGTTCCCTACACATAGGCCACATTCAGGCAGTGTTACTAGTTATGCCGTACTTCACATTCAGGCAGTGTAGGAAGTACGGCATGCACAAAGAACATGGATAAATGAATTATTGACAAGTCCTAAGCGCATCGCAAGTGACGCGTAAAATTGGCGGAGAGTGTTGGCTATCGGAGCGACAGGTGGCACCGGAAACGAGTGCAGCTGACCAAAGCCAGGGTTTACGACTTTGTTAGGGGCAGGGTTACGTGCTGACAAACAGACAACACAAAAAACGATCAACCGGACAAAGGGGTCTCGCTAAAGGTCCCGCCCCCAGAAAGGGGGGCTTCGCCAAAAAGCCTGTGATGGAAACACAGGAACATGGTTGAATAGAGCTGAGGAAGTCCAGCAAGTGCAAAAAACATGAATGCAATGAATTATTGAATCAATTATGAATTATGAATCAATTATTTATCATACACCGGCTTGCCTACGGCAATGCAACGTGATTAAAAGAATGGAACACACAGGAGCAGTTGACTTACAGTGTTCCAAAGCGGCCACCATTTTTAGCAGGCGGGTAGGGCTGCACAGGAGTCGAAGGAGCACTCCAATATCCGGCAACCATTCCTCCGTCAGAAACATAGGTGGACTCTAAGAAAGGCAATGGCGCTTCCATCCCATGATCCGCATACCCAGCACCTGAGATGCCGACCCCATCATCATCCTGCTGCACCGGACTACTGTACCCCAAGGCACTCGGTGCACGACGATGCTGATGTCTAGCCATCCCGCCATCACCTCCATTGGCAAGGTACTGATGCAGTCGCCAATCCACATCTTCACTAGTGCTAGCTGCCTGCTGGGGAGCTGACCTATCTTCAGGATCAGCCTGCTGCGTCTGTTGTGCATTGCTGCTGGTTGGCCGGAACCATTCTGCTGGCTCAAAGGAGGAAGCATCTGGCAGGGATGAACTCATCGGGGCAGAGTGCGACGCTTTTGAAGCCAGGCTGGTGTAGTTAGCAGCGCCTTCATAGGCTGAATTGAAGGATTTATACAAGGGAGGTTCTAAACTGTACGTGCCTGCAAGCAGATGTTGAAAGTTGAAAGTAATTTGAAAGTTGAAGGTAGTAAGCTGAAAGTTGAAAGTAAGGCTGATTAAAGCAGTAAAGAAGAAAGCTGATACCAATCTGTCACGGTATATCATGGGGGGTCAATCCAGGGAGGAACAAAGCAATACTCATTTACATCAGTCAAGTCAAGACACACACACGACCCTCACACACACCCTCGCCCACACCTGCACCCACACCTCCCTCACCCACACCCACACCCGCACATACACACACCTTCCTCACCCACAACCTCACCCCCACCACCCCCACTCCACACATACACCCACACAGCTCGCAGGAGGGAGATATAACTGAGGGCTAATCCAATAGCTGGGACTTTGGTTGCCGGAAGATAGACAGTTGTCAAACATAAAGTTAAAACAACTTAATATCACTGGAACTTGGGTCCTCCCCATTGCATGCTTATGGTTAACATTTTGCTGGGGACCAGTTCATCACTAGTGGTAGTTTCAATTAGCCCCTCCAGATATTATAGAAATGCTCATAAATTTTCGAGGTTGGGGAAGTCCCTTTAGCCTAGTAGGCTACCCCTGGACTGTAACATACACAGACAGACAGTCATGAAAGGATGAGTGCACACCTGGGCCTATTTGGCCTACCCGCCCCTTTAGCCTATCTGGCCTAACCCTGGACTGTAACAACATACATGCATGCATACATGTAACAACATACATGCATGCATACATACATACATACATACATACATACATACATACATACATACATACATACATACATGCATACATACGTACATACATACATACATACATACATACATACATACATACATACATACATACATACATACATACATACATACATACATACATACATACATACATACATACATACATACATACCTGGACCAACATGCTGAGGTGTTGAAGACAAACGGGTATGGTCTTTACGTGTGTGGCGAGGATCTTCATTATGGCCCCCTCCAGTGGCCATCAAGCGAGGCATGGCAGATTCAAATACTTGCTTGTAGCGCATGCTATCTCTGCTGCCCACATATGCTGCCGTGCTGTTCCCGTGGCCGTCACAAGTCACCGTCGGCTCATAAACAGTCTGCGAACGGTCCTTGGCCTTGGGCAGCTTGTCCCGGACGGTCTTGCCCCATCGCTCGGTTTCTATGACGCGGAGCTGCAATGTATAAAGATATAATATTGTGACCCAGAAAGTGATAAGATAATAATATGAATGTGACAAGAAAGGTAAATTCAAATTAGATGCATAGCACAAACTCCAGCCTCCCCGTGTTTACAATTTGTTAGGGTTCAGTTCACCAGTGCTAGTGTATTTTTACTGCCTTTCCTATGTTAAGGTTAGCCAAGTCCCTTTAGCCTCTTTGGCTACCCCTGGACTGTGCAAATACATACATACATTCATACATACATGCATACATGCATGCATACATACATGCATACAAATAAGCAGGGAAAACTAATCAAGCTATACCCCTCACTTGATTGCTAAACCTTCAACACACTTGGGGGGGGGGGGCTCATCATTTGACCCAAACAATATGCTGATGCCGTCTGCAGCATTTTTGTATTGGAAAGTGAAGAAATGTGAGCAATAACTTCATTTAAAACAACTTGTCCTCACATCTTTGCCCCCTTAAGAGAGTTGCCCGGGCCCACGTTTGTTGTGTTGTTTGAAGTCACTGAAAAGAATTTACCTTTTTAAATAGGGGGAGGTCCCCTTATAAATGTGACGTTGAGGGTGAGGATGAGGGTGTTATCAGTGTTTCTATTTTGGGCTACATGTAGCAGCTTCTGGGCAGCTTTCCTGCCTGGCTCCTCGATCAAAGCTAGCACAAGCTGGTGCATCTGACAGCTGACATGGTCAGCTAACCAATGCTCCTGAAATCTAGGGGTTCAGCCCTGTTTCTGGCCCAGGAGGCTGCCTAGAAGCTGCTACGAGTTGCACAAAAGAAATACACAGTGTGTTATAAACTCACCTGAGTTGACTGCGCAAATCCTTTTTCAGTCCATGATGAATAGTCTTGGGGCAAAAATACCATCCCATCAGTCAAGCTCTGCCCCTTCATATCCGAGGCCATCGTGCCCCTACGAAGCAGCAGCATGCATTCAGGGGGAGGGGGGGAGGGAGGGGGGGGGGGGGGGGGGGGGGGGGGGGGGGGGGGGGGGGGGGGGGGGGGGGGGCAAGGGGCATGAGCTTTAGATGTAAGTAAGTGCAATGACAAGCAATTGATATCAATACCTGGCCCTTGATATCGAGCTCTGTCTGTGTGGGATAGTATTACCCAGCATCAATCAGACAGGTCTGCAGTTTGAGCCCTGGCCAGGTTAACAAATTTCAAACTTGCCACCTTGGAAGAGGTAGAGACCTTCCCTCCGTGCTGTCGCGCGGTTGACCAAGCTCAGGCGTAGTTGCGGTCTATGAAACCAAATAAACCCAACATAGTAGCCATTCTCTAGTATGTAGGGTACATGCAAATGGGAGGGTTCCTTCAATCTCACGTCCTTTGGCAGCTTGTACCGATTTCCAATTTTCATTTTTCTGGCCATTGATGCAACTGTTATTTGGGATACCTTCAAACAAGCAATCACTCACAAATATTGATTTTTGTGTGCGACGCCCAAACCCCACCAACCCACACCACCAGACACGAACCCCATAGAATGCCTACCTTCCAGGATACTTGAATACGTGAGAGATATCAGCCCTCCCCTCCACTCCCCCACCCCACCCCACACCCCACACACACCTGTTGGTGGTTGGCCCCAGTGCAAGCAAAGGGTCTGGGCCCCCAACCTCACGCCTCGTACACAGGCGCACTATTTATATATTTATTTATCGAATGCTATATTTATTTATTGAATGCTATATGTATATTTATATATATATATATATATATATATATATATATATATATATATATGTATATATTTAATACACCAACCCCATAGAATGGCTTTCACCTTTCAGGGGACTTGAATGCGGGAGAAGAGCGGCTTGGGTCTTTTGAGAAGCGAGTCATGTGATGACTGGTCCCTGGTTGAATGTTCGCCAAAGCCGTTGTCTTGTCTCCCAAAGGATCTTCACGATAGAATCCAGGGCCAACTTCTGGACGGTGAGCAGGTCTCTATAATCAACAATTTCAGGAGGGTAAGTAAGTTTCTCCAAACCACAATTTTAGGATGGTGACAGATGGTGAGTAGGTTTCTACGATCAACAACCTTAGGACGGTGAATTGTTTTCATGACAGTGAGCAGGTTGAAGGACGGTGACCAGGTTTTGTACAATCAACAACTTCATGATGGTGAGCAGTTTTCGTGACAGTGAGCAGTTTTCAGGACGGTGAGCAGATTTCTACAATCAACAATTCCAGGATGGTGAGTAGGTTTCTACACTCAACAATTGTAGGATGGTGAGTAGGTTTCCACAATCAACAATTGTAGGACGGTGAGCAGTTTTCATGGCAGTGAGCAGTTTTCAGGACGGTTAGCAGGTTTCTACAATCAACAATTTTGTAAGAAATGAGATTGTTGAAAATGCGCAAGTGTTCATCAGTCTCCTCAATGGAGGTGACCCGCCTTCGTTATTTGGTCCATATATAAACCTTAATCTTGTTTGTCCCTGTTTAGGAGGTAGGCTGCTAGGTTATCAGCTCTGATTCTCAAGTGACTGTCGTATCTTTAGAATCCTTGATCAGCTGCAAGTCGAATTCCATTCAAGGCAATGTAGCAGGGATTTGTATTTCTGCTATACATAACGATCGCTAGTTTTTACCCCGTGTTAGCAAAATTATCGCTATAAAAAAAGTTTTAAAAAAAGTTGTTTTGGTTGCCCTCGATGGCCCTAAAAAGCTACAAAAAGCTACAGAAAGCACTAAAACGCTGTCCCTGGAGGAGACCTACAACCAGAAAGCTAGAAGAAACCCACTTTTAGATTTGAAAAAAAAAAACTTTTGTCCTTCGGTAGGTAAGCCATTTTATGTTGATACAAAAAAAGCTAAACACGAGACAGTCAATACATATTGCAAGTTGAATGTGATTGCACTTCTTGCATGCCACTGCTTTTAATTTACTTGCAACCAAAAACCATTATCCCAACAGCCTGAGGAAAAGGTTGGCCCTCAAAGGACCTTGCATCCTTTGATAGGTACGCCCTTTTATTTTGAAAAAAAAAAAAAGTGAGACAGTCACTACGTATAGCAAGTTGAATGTGATTGCACTCCTTGCACGCATGCATGCTCATAGCACTCATCTAGTTACTTGACCGCGCAGCACAGTGAAGAAGCCGATATAGATAGGGAACGGCAATACGATACAATATGATATCATATGATGTAGGCAGTCTGACTAGACCAAAGTTACCCTTTATGTACAATATCATGTGATGCAATTTGTATGAAATCATATGATATCATACTCGCCTTTGGTAAACATTATATTATATGCTGGTTCCTAATTTGCATCCTTTTCCCATCGCAGGCAGATCCAAAGTTGAAAGTAAAAAAATTCAACAAAGTGCTACTGCTCTTGTGTACCTCACAACCCACCCCCACCACCAACCCATACATACGTACATACATGCATACATACATACATACATACATACATACATACATACATACATACATACATACATACATACATACATACATGCACACGACATACCCCTCCCACGCACACCCCACCCCACCCCACACCCCTAGATATGTAGCAGCACTTACACAGTTTTGCTGCCTTGGATCTTTAGGAGCCATCAGATTCATTGCCTTGTGCCCAGTAAGCTTCATACCATTGCTTGGGAAGTGTAAGGACTGGACTTGTTCAGCGATGGTCGCCCCGTGGGGATCATACTTCTCCGTCTCATTTTGGAAAATGGTGCGTGTGTTTGTGTCAACTTGGTAGAATGCAGGAAGCTTGGTGCGAACAGCTTGGTCCACAATATCTGCACAGCACCAACAATATCCAATGGCAATCAAATTCATTGAAGTATTGCAGTGGAGATAGTAGATTGAAGATAGCATGTGCACTGGTTAATGTGTACACTCACACATGGACCCCACACACACACCACCACCACCACCACCACACACACACACACACACCACACCCCAAACCCCCACCACAATCAACACCCACTCTCCCACCTCCACCCCCACTCAGCCACACCCACCCATACCCATAAACTGTAGGATCCTACGACACTTGAACGCTTAACTATTGCAAGGTGCGCAACACACAAATGCAGCACTGAATGTCCTCACTTGTGTAGGTATGGGCTTCTTCCAGGCTTGTAGGGTATGAGTGACCTCTGTAGTAATTTTACTGGGATTGAGCACAGGGCTTTTCTGTTCAGCTTTTCCTAGCAGCTTCGGGGCAGCTCCCCAAGGTAGTGCTACACTGTGCTACACCCAACTATTTTAACACTTTGGGACAGCTGACTGTGTCAGCTTCAAGATGCACTTGGTTGTGTTAGGCTTGCCTGAATAGCAAGTCAGGGGAGCTGCTTACAAGCTGCTGCTGGTAGCTGAAAAGAAAAACAGTTATTGAGCATGTGACATGCTTGTGCAATCACGGTCCGGGCAGAACTAATTTGAACTAATCCAAACCACTTTCTCATCCCTAGGGATCGGCATATCATATGATGTTGGCCAAAGGTGAGTATGATATCATATGAAATCATACAAATTGCATCATATGATATACTATATATAATAGCACGCTGTCCGTCACGGGTTTAGCCGCTTTTGGCCTAGGCAGTTGGGCTTTTGGTTTCTTGGTTTCGGATCTCGATTTTCCGAGACCTGTCGCTGACGTGGCCACGGGGGTCCACCCACACTCGTCGGTACGACGGGCTCAGATGCTAGTTGTATTTAAATGGTAACGTTGGCCTAGTCAGACTGCCTGCATCGTACGATATCATATAATGACATGATATCATGTGACGATATGATATCATACGATATCATATTGCCGTGCCCTACTCATCCCCCATTCTGAATAGTGTATTGCGCCTGTATTCCTTGACAAGTTGCTATTGCTACATGTACAGCAGAAACTTTTGGGGAGGTACAGCTGTGCATCTCTTCAGGACAGACCTGCCATATTACCAAAGAGTGTGTATGTCTGTCTGTGTGTGCAGGAGCAGACACAGGTGTGTGTGGTGTGGTGTGGTGTGTGTGTGTGGGGGGGGGGGGGGGGGTCCATGAGTGGGTGTACACACACGTACATCTATTTACATGCTATCTTCAATTTAGAAGCAACCCTGCAATCAGCAGCCCTGCAACCATGCAGCCCATGCTTTCGGACCAATGAAGCCTTTTTATGAGCCCTTGATGCAGATGGACAACAATGATACTGCATGCAATGACTATTTTTCATCTCAGCAAACTACCATTTGGACTCGCACCTGGTATAGCTGCTTGTAGGTTCCCATTCGTCACCTTGACTGGGAATCTTTTGCCCTTCGGAACACCCATCTGCTTCCTCCTCCGAACCTATCGGGAGTAGCGCAAGATGAGTCGTGGTAGCGTGTTTTTCAATCAACAATAGAACATGAAGCAATCGGGCGAGGGGTTTCCATGCTAACATGCATGTCGCGACCGACACAAGTCGACATGTCAATTTGCAAGTTCTTCCTCACCCTTTCGTCCTCCTCGGTAGATGCGTAGCAAACATCAGCATAGGGATTCTGGCACACGCCTTTCAGAGACATCGCTTCTGTCTGAACTCAGGCCGAGAAGCTCGAACTCTGAGCTTGTACCTTTTGATGCAATCCAAGAGACGATTAATCACTCGAGTGGCAACAGGAAGCAGGATAGAAATGAAAAGAAACGCAATACGCCAAGTCGGCTTGACTTCAGGATATTTACTAAGTCGAGGGTGGACGGCGACCTTATGAGAACGAAAAGCTTCTCGGGGCCAATATTGGCCCGGACACAGTCCAGCTAGCTCTGTCGCAGTCGGGCAGTACTACTTAGTCACAATTCTTCTCACAGGAGCTGACTGTCCCCAGCGCCAGCGTGGCCACCCAGAAAAAAAGCAAACCCCAGTTTTTGACCCTCAATTTTCCCAGGTCCATGCCAATCTTGAGCCGCATGCGAAACTCTTCAGGGGGAACACTAGATGGCAGGATCATTGCCAAAGGTGGCGAGCCCGTACCTCCCTTTCTTAGATTTGAAAGGGGTGGACGCTCGGAACCGGGGGAGCTCGCGGACCGCGGTGGACATCTCGTCGATGTGGACGCCTTGGTGAGGTGGCAATTGTCCACCGTAATAGATGAACTGGCTGAACAACAAATTGGCTATCTCTTAATTGCATGGCCTTCGCAACATCCTTCGACAAGGTTTCATTCATATTGATCATGTCGAGCATCAGCACCGCGGTCTACAGACATGTTTTCCCGGGACCCGTTTCCCCCTGTTTCGTGATTTCGCTAGTATCTTTTCGCCGGTAGTCAGGAAATAAGCTCCTATACCTCACTTTCAATAGAGCCAACTACCAAAAATAAAGTTGGACAGGAGCTGGACAGGATTCCCCGAAGTTGTTTTGATCAAAATCTTAACTTAACAATAAACCGCGTCTGGGCAACCCCTTGCAAGAGCATTATTGGAAAGGGCACTAGGCTAAAAAGGCTTGCCAACCTCAATATTGGGAGCACTGCACCTGAGTGTATGTGTAGTCTAGTCCGGCGTAAGGCGTAGCCAAATAGGAGAAGATGTTCCGAATGGCGGAATGACGGAATGATGAATTTCAGGGAAATGGGGGAGCGGGATTTCAGAGGTGGGGTGGGGTGGGGGGTAGTAACTGTTTAAAAACTTTGTTCCCCCCCTTCCCTCCGTCTGAAACTCCCATAATTCCAACTTCCATCTCAAGCGACACCGTTTTGATGATGCGGTCATGAATGTGTCTTCCTGCCTCCACCCTCGGTTTTTGCCTTAATAATGGATGCCCGTATCCAGCCCGTACTTAAAAAAACATCTCCACGTAGCAGCAGCCGAAAGGGTTGGCCCTCCCAGGCAATATGTGGGCATACAGTGAGAAATGACAGGCCAATCCTAAGTCCTGACGCTAGTGTTTTTCCTAAAAACTGTAAAGCGATCAAATGCCGATTATAAATGTTTATTCGCGAATGAAATGCCTCATCTGCATCTGAGGTCTGGGTAATGCATTTGAACTCGGGAAGCGTTGGCCTGGGCATCGGTACAACCGATATTGAATGTTTTTTGTTCCAAAGTTGGCTGCAGCATTGGCATGCTCGATTATTCATGTTTGTTATTGTCCGGATTTCATGCCGTCTCTAGAGTAACATATAGCAGGTCTCACTAACTGGCATGCCTTCTGCAGCGCCGTTGCCAGCTATGGCCACGTGCTTTGCCACGCAGTACCATCTGCAGTACTGTCGTTCCCTTCATCAGTCGACGTCTACGCCGACTTCTCATCTTGTGATCCATCCATAGCTATCTGTCCACCAGTTCCCGCAGTCTCTATGCTCCGCAACTGACAATGTTTCGCATCAGCTAGATTGCAGGCCCGGGCATCGCGCAACCCAGATTCCCCATTGCAGCATGCCTTGGCCAGATCACCAGGTGACCAGGGTGAAACTCTGGACAGATTCACATATTAAAAAAAAGAAAACTTGTGCTACGCCTCACTTCAAATGCATCAGCAGCATGGGCCCATGCTAGACTGCTATTCATGACAAATGGGCGTCAGTCAACCGGACGACCAGGATATTCATGGCGACTCAAATTCTTCATCCTTTTCATTCCAATCAACTGCTGCAGCGTACATAGTACGTGTAACAATGGTTCACAGGTAACATTGGCCAGGGTTGTTCAGGAGGACACCCAGCTCTGCGTGCTGAGACGCAACCAATTGTACAGCCTGCGTAATGAGACACAACCGAACTAGCACAGCCTGCATCCAGGGACGCAACCAACCCGCAAACGACCCACAGCCTGCATCCAGCAACGCAACCAACCCCGCTGAGGCGCTGAAGGATGACGCAGGCTATGCTGGTTTGGTTGTGTCTTAGGACGCAGGCTATGGAATTGCTAGCGTCTCAGAATGCAGACTGTCAAATTGGTTGCGATGCAGGACGCAGCATCCTGAACAACCCTGGATGCCATCATCTGAATCGCACATGTCCCATTCATATTGTTACTGGGGTTTAGACTGGGTTCAGACTGGGGTTTCAACACATAACATCCGATTTCCACCTCAAAACAAAATGTGTACAACACATCAAACTCGAGTACACAACGGCCCCAAAGCATCCTTTCAAGGGAGCTTGAGGGCTGGGTCATTAAGTACTGGGTGACGGGGAACACCAAAGAAATCCAACTGCCAGCATCCATGTCCTACAAGGGTTGTTCATAATTCTGGTAACACTAAAGAAATCTAACTGCCGGCATCCATGTCCTACAAGGGTTGTTCATAATTCTGGTAACACTAAAGAAATCCAACTGCCGGCATCCATGTCCTACAAGGGTTGTTCATGATTCTGGTAACACCAAAATAAGCCAACTGCCGGCATCCATGCCCTACGCGGGTCGT
This sequence comes from Chlamydomonas sp. ICE-L, assembly GCA_013435795.1. Classification (NCBI taxonomy): domain Eukaryota; kingdom Viridiplantae; phylum Chlorophyta; class Chlorophyceae; order Chlamydomonadales; family Chlamydomonadaceae; genus Chlamydomonas; species Chlamydomonas sp. ICE-L. The sequence continues at coordinate 73,411 of JACBWV010000596.1, forward strand.
TCATGTTTCTGGTAACACCAAAGAAAGCTAACTGCCGGCATCCATGTCCTACGAGGGTTGTTCATGATTCTGGTAACACCAAAGAAAGCCAACTGCCGGCATCCATGTCCTACAAGGCTTCTTCATGGTTCTGGTGGCACCTGCTCAGATTCTTCTGAGAGAGTTCGTTGACCTTCCCGCCAACCGTACCCAAGAGCTGTGTCACCCGTCATCCTCAATACAGCAACTGCTGCTGTGAATCCATGTAGGTGTGTCGTCTCTCCCACCTGTATTATAAAGAATGCATATGGTTGGGTTGGTTGTGTAAAAATTAGAGAGGGCCCCCCCTAAACCCATGGATTATCTTCAATATATGCTCATAACAATGCGAAGGGATCATAGACACTACTCTTGCAGTCTCTACCAGTGTCTTTTATTTCAGATTTCGACAGGCCAGGTCGAGTAGCTACTTGGGCTACTCAAGCCTGATTTCAGGGTTGTTTAGTAGCCACCGCATGGCGGAGCGCAAAGCGCGGAGTCCGGAAGGTTCGGTGGGTTCATGTGCCGCCATGCAACGAAGGAATGGCGACGCAGTAGCCATGCGCCTTCAGAAAACAACAGTGGACTCTACGTGTGACACCAGTTAAGGAAAGAAGGAATTGATAGACCGGGATCAGAGGATAAGAGTTTACATCACTTTCACACAAAGAAGTGGGCAGGTAGACTTCGGCTCCCGCTCTAGACTGATAGGCAGTACATAACATCAGTATTCTACACATGTCTGTCTCACTCGACCGCTGCCAAGCTGTCGTTCAAGAGATGCCATGTGCCATGTATTCACTCAGTACCTTCAACGAAATACAAAGCCTAGGAAGCATTCCGGTTCCATACGAAGTAAACACCGCGATACAAACTTAACAAGTGAGGCGCTCAAAGATTAACAGTGAAGTCTTCAATCAGAACCAGGGATTTTCTTTCAACTTTTTGAGCAGACAGTGCTACGCCCAAATATTTTGACAGTGCTACGCCGAAATATTTCAGCAGTCCTGAACAGCTGATTGTGTCAGCTTCAAGATGCACTAGGCAGCATTAGGTTTTGCTGGGTAGCAATTCAGGGGAGCTTCTTAGAAGCTGCTGCTCGTAGCTGAAAATAAAAGTGCACTATATTTCCATGCAGATAGTGAACACTAAGACCGCAGGTTTCTATGAATGAAGTAACATTGCTCCAGACAAATGCTGGGCTCTCATTGGCAACCTGTTCAAGAAACAAGTTGTCCGATTAGCTTGCAGACTTAAACTTCAAGTATACAAATAGCGAGTGTTGATTGACAAGAGGTACGGTTGATATGGCAGGTGCAACCACTCACCTTTCCAATCTCTCCATTGCAAAGAAAACCAGAGCACAGAACCGGTCCCACGAAAGAGGCCATTGTTTTTGTGTCCCAAGACTCCTCCTGGTAAAGCTCCTGACCTCGGCCACTGCGAGTATCATTGAAGTTGATGACACATGTTCAGAGACTTGCATACCAACAGTAGCGTGCGGCAAATATATATATATGGACCGACTAGATAGATCCATAGAGATCTATATCTACCAAATAAAAATTGAAAACAGGGTATTCTATCATATATGCAGTTAAGTCAGACAGGCATCAGAAATCTCATAATAGATTTAGAAGCAGCCTGCAATATGATATGGCGACCTATGCGCTTACCATAAAACCATATTTTGTACTTGTTAAGGTGCCCTATGCTCCTAAAACCCAGCTTCAAACATATATATCTATCTGTCTATCTATCTATCTAAATATCTATATATATCGGGTCTTTGCCCCAACCTACGTACCAAAGGGTGTACAATGGCCACATCAAGGTCAGGAACTTCAAGCTGACTGTTAAACAGTTGAAGAGTAACATGATTTCTCACCAGAAAATAATCAAAAACTCTTATTAAATGCAGGCCGGTACGCTCTCATCCCATGAATATCTACATACGGCCTCCCCCAAGCCAACATGAGCCAATTTGACCCTTTTCACACCAAAAGTCAAATATCGCTGCTCGCTGAAAAATCAGGGTTGACCTTGATTTTACCTCTATCCAAATGGCTCAGCCGAACTGTTGATCCATCTAAAATTTAGGGGGTCCTGGGACCTGGGAAAAGGTCTTCAGAACCCTAAAAAATCCTTAAACAACCCAGAATTTGGTTTCTGGGTTTTGACACATTCAAGCCCGGACCAACATAATCTGTGAAGAAGAAAAAAAATGGGCTGTCGGAATGTGTCGGAATCGCTCAGAAGCTCGCAACGCAATAATTATGGTCACCCAGTGGCTCATGTTAGCTTGGGGGAGGTCATACATACGCTGTTCATCTCCCTACTCCTAAACTCGGCTCTCAAACTAGGCCCACAGATTTTCACACCATCTTGTTACCTAACCCACCAATTCAACTTCCCTACCCCCCTCAACCCCACGATCCACTCCATTTCAAAACCTCTAGAAGCTGTTCATTGTGCAATTCCACCTGGCCACCTCTTCTCCTTGTCAAACAACCTGACCGCCTTTAGCAACTTGGGGTGACCGGCCCTTGTCGCGGGTTCATGCGCAGGTGGCGCATGCCGAAGGCCTCGGTCGACGCCGAACCCTTAGGTACCGCAGCACCTTCCCCGGTGCTACCATTGTAACAACGTAACAGTGGGGTACCAGTGTGCCAGTGTAACAGTGGGGTCTCTGCTACAATGAGGGCGGTAACTATCTTGAGGATTCTCCATCCCACTTCTAGGAAGTCATATGTAACTGACTTGCAACTGGAAACCAATATCCCAACAGCCTGAGGCAAAGGTTTTCCCTCAAAGGAACTTTACAACCTTTGATAGGTATGCACTAATATTTTGACACAAAACATTATACGTCAGGCAGTCAATACATATTGCAAGTTGGACGTGATTGCACTTCTTGCATGCCACTGCTTTTAACTTACTTGCAACTGAAAACCATCGACCCAACAGCCCGAGGCAAAGGTTTGCCCTCTAAGGACCTTGCATCCTTTGATAGGTAAGCCATTTATTTTGATAAAAATATTTAACGTGAGGCAGTCAATACATATTGCAATTTGGATTTGATTGCACTCCTTGCACGCCACCGCTTGTAACTTACTTGCAACTGAAAACCATCATCCCAACAGCCTGAGGCAAAGGCTGGCCCTCTAAGGACGCTTGAAGTTCAGCTCGCTTCAGTGCCAGGCCGTGTGACTTCAAGTCCTCCATTGCACCTTGTCGGTCGCGCACCTGGGAAAGTGTTTTTTGTGGGGTGTAGCATTCAGGGGGTGTAGCATTCAGTGTGTGTGTGTGTGGGGGGGGGGGGGGGGGGGGGGGGGGTAGCATTCATCGGAATGGCGACGGAATTCGCCGTCATATCTTCCATTGCACCTTGTCTGTCACGCACGTGGGGAAAGAAAGACTTGGATCAGGTATGCGTAGGAACTGGCAGATGTCACACACCTGGGGCAGCGTTTTTGTATTTCGTATATATTTCACCTACTTGGGCTACTTAACCCTGGTCAAAAAAAGAAACACGCGCCTGGGTAAGGAAAGACTTGGCTCAGGTATGCATAGGGACTGGAACATGTCATGCACATGGAGCAGTGTTTTTTATTTCAGATTTCTTTAGTCCAGGTTGAGTAGCTACTTGGGCTACTTAACCCTGATTTCAGCATAGTTGTGTAGCCATTCCATAGTACCTTGTCGGTCACGCACCAGGGAAAGTGTTTTTTCTGGGGTGTAGCATTTGGGCGTGGGGTGGGGTGTTGGTGGTGTTGGTGTTGGTGTTGGTGGTGGTGGTGGTGGGGGGGGGGGGGTAGCATTCAATGGAATGGCAGCGGAAGTCGTCATTGTAAAAAAAAAGAAAAATGCACGTGGGGAAGGAAAGACTTGGCTCGGGTATGCGTAGGGGTCGGCTATGTTACATCATATTCGTGAATAAACAATATTATATAATAGTATATCATATGATATAATATAATATTATATTAATTTCCCCCCAATTATATTAGTTGCCGATCCCTAGGTATGTGTAGGGACTGGCATATCATATGATGTTGACCAAAGGCGAGATTGATATCATATTACCAGAGGGATCGGCATATCATATGATGTTGACCAAAGGCGAGTACGATTTCTTATGATATCATATAAATAGCATCATATGATATTGCATACAAATTGTAACCTTAGCCAAGTCAGACTGCCAGCATCATCTGATATCATATTGCCGTTCCCTCTATCATATTGCCATTCATTGGTGCCTTGAGATCCACTATAGAGAGCTTCACATAACTTGGGAAGGAAATAATTGAGTCAGGTATCACTGTTTTGTGGTGGTGGTGGTGGTGGGGGGTGGGGGGCATGTGCATGGATACTAGATCTGATTGCTTGGGCACAACTGATGCTGATGATGATTGATTGCTTTCACGGGACACTGGGCCTTAATCACTGTTTTCTGTTCGGCTACTAGCAGCAGCTTCTAGGCAGCTCCCTGAGCCAGCCACTGGGCTAAGCCTCAAAAATTCAGCAGCGCTAGAAAGCTGATTACGTCAGCTTCAAGGTGAACTAGGTTACTTTAGGTTTGGCCTCTTTCAGTGATATACATTGGTCTAGTGGTAGACTAAGTCACTATACGAATGAAGAGTCGGGGGTTCGACTCCCCCTTCGGTCGCTCTTGGCGTTGCAGGTCGTCGTCAACCGCGATGGTAGCTTGTCCAGTTGAGGTAGGAGACCGCTCCCCACCCGTGTACGACGGGCTCCCTTAACACCACGCCCCATCAGGCGTTATCAGTACTTTTAGGTTTGGCTGATTAGCCAGCCAGGAGAGCTGCCTAGAAGCTACAACTTGTAGCCGAAAATAAAAATTGTGTCAGGTATGCGTCATTGGTGCCTTGAGGTCCACTACTGGGAGCTTCTGCATACTCTGGCTGTAGCTGGTAGGGAAGGGCAGCATGATATCATATGATATCATTTCATCATATGATTTCATACAATATCATATGATGCCGGCAATCTGGCTAAAGTTACCATTTACATACAATATCATATGATGCAATTTGTATGAAATCTTATGATATCATACTGGCCTTTGGTCAGTATCATATGATTTGCCGAACCCTAGTAGCTGGGTGTAGATTCCATGCATGTATAGATGGATCCTAGACCAGAATAGGCAAGTCCTAGGTGCGCTGCAAGCGACGCAGAAAATTGACAGCGTGTGTTGGCCACAGAAGCGGCAGCTTGCACTGGAATTGAGTGTAGCGGATCAAAGCCAGGGTTTACGAAATAGATAGAGCCAGGTTTACGAGCCGACAGACAAACAACACGACAATCGGACAAAGAGGTGACCCTGGGGGTTCTCGCCCCCCAGAAGGGGGGGGCTCTGCCAAAATCAACACCCTGAAATAATTCCCTTGCTGACGTCGATCAGCAAATGGATTGGTGCGAGCACGTTCACGAATAACGGAGAGGCAGTAAGAGGCATAGGAGACACATGGACATGTTTGCATGTGGATGCTACCAATAACAATCAGTCACATTGCTTTTTGGATTGGTGAGCTTAAGCAGCTGTGCTGGCTCACCATGCTGCAATTGACCATGACAAGTCGTTAAACTGTCGGTGTAAGTCTTGGAATTTTCGATAATCGGTCTGAGTTCGAACCATAATTTTCGTGCTATGGCACGGGATAGAGTTTTGTATTCTGCAGTTTTGTATTCTGCAGTTTTGTACTATGCAGTTTTGTATTCTGCATTTTGTATACTTCAGTATTACATACGACTAGACGTCGAATTGCCGGCGTATTGAATCTTTTAACAATTATTCTTCTTACCATAAAGCGAATCTGCTGACCCTGTCTCAGGAAGTCCCCCACAGCTATGTTGGGGAGGAGAGAGGACCATGACAAGTTGTTAAACTGTCGGGGTAAAGACTTGGAAATGTCGATAATCGGTCTGATTTCGAACCGTAATTCCCGTGCTTATGGCACGGGGGGGAGTTTTGTATTCTGCAGACGGTTAGACGACGAATTGCCGGCGTAAATAACTTTACAACAGTTATTCTTCTTACCATGAAGCGAATCTGCTGACCCTGTCTCAGGAAGTCCCCCACTGCTATGTTACCGTCCTTGTCAATACCCATGGAACGGATAAGGAAGTCATGCGGCTCCAAGGGACCACTTTTCAGTGTTGAGGGGACCAATCCTAACGTCATGTTGCGAAGGGTGCGCTCCCTGCTGGTCAAGAAGACATTCAATGAGAATTCGTAGATTTCAACAACCCTTACATCCATGACAACCACCACCACCACCACCATCACCACCGCCACTACCATCACCACCACCACACCATTACGAAGGGTGCGCTCCCTGCTAGTCATGAAAACATTAAATGAGCATTCCGAGATTTCAAAAAAGTCTCTTATATCCATGACAACCTCCACCACCACCACCATCACCACCACCAACAACAACAACTTACAGCTGCTGCTTTAAGTCAACAATTTCTGTCATAACCAGGACTACCAGCATCACCACCATCACCACCATTATCACCACCACCACCAACAACAACAACAACAACAATTACAGCTGCTGCTTTAAGTCAACAATTTCTGACATAACTAGGACTACCACCATCACCACCATTATCACCACCACCACCACCACCACCACCACCAACAACAACAACAACTTACAGCTGCTGCTTTGATTCAACAATGTCTCTCATAACCTGGACTACCACCATCACCACCACCACTATCACCACCACCACCAACAACAACTTCCAGCTGCTGCTTTGAGTCAACAACGTCTCTCATAACCTGGATTACCACCATCACAATCACCACCATCACCACCACCACCACGACCATCACCACCCCCTACATCACCACCATCACCAACACTTCCATCTCCATAAACAACTTACAGCTGCTGCTTTGAGTCAAAAATGTCTTGCATAACCAGGAAAACCACTATCACCATCACCACCACCACCATCACCACCACGACCATCACCACTCCCTACATCACCACCATCACCAACACCACCATCACCACAAACAACTTACAGCTGCTGCTTTGAGTCAAAAATGTCTTGCATAACCAGGAAAACCACTATCACCATCACCACCACCACCACCACGACCATCACCACCCCCTACATCACCACCATGACCAACACCACCATCACCACAAACAACTTACAGCTGCTGCTTTGAGTCAAAAATGTCTTGCATAACCAGGAAAACCACTATCACCATCACCACCACCAGCATCACCACCACCACGACCATCACCACCCCCTACATCACCACCATCACCAACACCATCATGTGACGATATGATATCATACGATATCATATTGCCGTGCCCTACTCATCCCCCATTCTGAATAGTGTATTGCGCCTGTATTCCTTGACAAGTTGCTATTGCTACATGTACAGCAGAAACTTTTGGGGAGGTACAGCTGTGCATCTCTTCAGGACAGACCTGCCATATTACCAAAGAGTGTGTATGTCTGTCTGTGTGTGCAGGAGCAGACACAGGTGTGTGTGGTGTGGTGTGGTGTGTGTGTGTGGGGGGGGGGGGGGGGGGGGGGGGGGGGGGGGGGGTCCATGAGTGGGTGTACACACACGTACATCTATTTACATGCTATCTTCAATTTAGAAGCAACCCTGCAATCAGCAGCCCTGCAACCATGCAGCCCATGCTTTCGGACCAATGAAGCCTTTTTATGAGCCCTTGATGCAGATGGACAACAATGATACTGCATGCAATGACTATTTTTCATCTCAGCAAACTACCATTTGGACTCGCACCTGGTATAGCTGCTTGTAGGTTCCCATTCGTCACCTTGACTGGGAATCTTTTGCCCTTCGGAACACCCATCTGCTTCCTCCTCCGAACCTATCGGGAGTAGCGCAAGATGAGTCGTGGTAGCGTGTTTTTCAATCAACAATAGAACATGAAGCAATCGGGCGAGGGGTTTCCATGCTAACATGCATGTCGCGACCGACACAAGTCGACATGTCAATTTGCAAGTTCTTCCTCACCCTTTCGTCCTCCTCGGTAGATGCGTAGCAAACATCAGCATAGGGATTCTGGCACACGCCTTTCAGAGACATCGCTTCTGTCTGAACTCAGGCCGAGAAGCTCGAACTCTGAGCTTGTACCTTTTGATGCAATCCAAGAGACGATTAATCACTCGAGTGGCAACAGGAAGCAGGATAGAAATGAAAAGAAACGCAATACGCCAAGTCGGCTTGACTTCAGGATATTTACTAAGTCGAGGGTGGACGGCGACCTTATGAGAACGAAAAGCTTCTCGGGGCCAATATTGGCCCGGACACAGTCCAGCTAGCTCTGTCGCAGTCGGGCAGTACTACTTAGTCACAATTCTTCTCACAGGAGCTGACTGTCCCCAGCGCCAGCGTGGCCACCCAGAAAAAAAGCAAACCCCAGTTTTTGACCCTCAATTTTCCCAGGTCCATGCCAATCTTGAGCCGCATGCGAAACTCTTCAGGGGGAACACTAGATGGCAGGATCATTGCCAAAGGTGGCGAGCCCGTACCTCCCTTTCTTAGATTTGAAAGGGGTGGACGCTCGGAACCGGGGGAGCTCGCGGACCGCGGTGGACATCTCGTCGATGTGGACGCCTTGGTGAGGTGGCAATTGTCCACCGTAATAGATGAACTGGCTGAACAACAAATTGGCTATCTCTTAATTGCATGGCCTTCGCAACATCCTTCGACAAGGTTTCATTCATATTGATCATGTCGAGCATCAGCACCGCGGTCTACAGACATGTTTTCCCGGGACCCGTTTCCCCCTGTTTCGTGATTTCGCTAGTATCTTTTCGCCGGTAGTCAGGAAATAAGCTCCTATACCTCACTTTCAATAGAGCCAACTACCAAAAATAAAGTTGGACAGGAGCTGGACAGGATTCCCCGAAGTTGTTTTGATCAAAATCTTAACTTAACAATAAACCGCGTCTGGGCAACCCCTTGCAAGAGCATTATTGGAAAGGGCACTAGGCTAAATAGGCTTGCCAACCTCAATATTGGGAGCACTGCACCTGAGTGTATGTGTAGTCTAGTCCGGCGTAAGGCGTAGCCAAATAGGAGAAGATGTTCCGAATGGCGGAATGACGGAATGATGAATTTCAGGGAAATGGGGGAGCGGGATTTCAGAGGTGGGGTGGGGTGGGGGGTAGTAACTGTTTAAAAACTTTGTTCCCCCCCTTCCCTCCGTCTGAAACTCCCATAATTCCAACTTCCATCTCAAGCGACACCGTTTTGATGATGCGGTCATGAATGTGTCTTCCTGCCTCCACCCTCGGTTTTTGCCTTAATAATGGATGCCCGTATCCAGCCCGTACTTAAAAAAACATCTCCACGTAGCAGCAGCCGAAAGGGTTGGCCCTCCCAGGCAATATGTGGGCATACAGTGAGAAATGACAGGCCAATCCTAAGTCCTGACGCTAGTGTTTTTCCTAAAAACTGTAAAGCGATCAAATGCCGATTATAAATGTTTATTCGCGAATGAAATGCCTCATCTGCATCTGAGGTCTGGGTAATGCATTTGAACTCGGGAAGCGTTGGCCTGGGCATCGGTACAACCGATATTGAATGTTTTTTGTTCCAAAGTTGGCTGCAGCATTGGCATGCTCGATTATTCATGTTTGTTATTGTCCGGATTTCATGCCGTCTCTAGAGTAACATATAGCAGGTCTCACTAACTGGCATGCCTTCTGCAGCGCCGTTGCCAGCTATGGCCACGTGCTTTGCCACGCAGTACCATCTGCAGTACTGTCGTTCCCTTCATCAGTCGACGTCTACGCCGACTTCTCATCTTGTGATCCATCCATAGCTATCTGTCCACCAGTTCCCGCAGTCTCTATGCTCCGCAACTGACAATGTTTCGCATCAGCTAGATTGCAGGCCCGGGCATCGCGCAACCCAGATTCCCCATTGCAGCATGCCTTGGCCAGATCACCAGGTGACCAGGGTGAAACTCTGGACAGATTCACATATTAAAAAAAGAAAACTTGTGCTACGCCTCACTTCAAATGCATCAGCAGCATGGGCCCATGCTAGACTGCTATTCATGACAAATGGGCGTCAGTCAACCGGACGACCAGGATATTCATGGCGACTCAAATTCTTCATCCTTTTCATTCCAATCAACTGCTGCAGCGTACATAGTACGTGTAACAATGGTTCACAGGTAACATTGGCCAGGGTTGTTCAGGAGGACACCCAGCTCTGCGTGCTGAGACGCAACCAATTGTACAGCCTGCGTAATGAGACACAACCGAACTAGCACAGCCTGCATCCAGGGACGCAACCAACCCGCAAACGACCCACAGCCTGCATCCAGCAACGCAACCAACCCCGCTGAGGCGCTGAAGGATGACGCAGGCTATGCTGGTTTGGTTGTGTCTTAGGACGCAGGCTATGGAATTGCTAGCGTCTCAGAATGCAGACTGTCAAATTGGTTGCGATGCAGGACGCAGCATCCTGAACAACCCTGGATGCCATCATCTGAATCGCACATGTCCCATTCATATTGTTACTGGGGTTTAGACTGGGTTCAGACTGGGGTTTCAACACATAACATCCGATTTCCACCTCAAAACAAAATGTGTACAACACATCAAACTCGAGTACACAACGGCCCCAAAGCATCCTTTCAAGGGAGCTTGAGGGCTGGGTCATTAAGTACTGGGTGACGGGGAACACCAAAGAAATCCAACTGCCAGCATCCATGTCCTACAAGGGTTGTTCATAATTCTGGTAACACTAAAGAAATCTAACTGCCGGCATCCATGTCCTACAAGGGTTGTTCATAATTCTGGTAACACTAAAGAAATCCAACTGCCGGCATCCATGTCCTACAAGGGTTGTTCATGATTCTGGTAACACCAAAATAAGCCAACTGCCGGCATCCATGCCCTACGCGGGTCGTTCATGTTTCTGGTAACACCAAAGAAAGCTAACTGCCGGCATCCATGTCCTACGAGGGTTGTTCATGATTCTGGTAACACCAAAGAAAGCCAACTGCCGGCATCCATGTCCTACAAGGCTTCTTCATGGTTCTGGTGGCACCTGCTCAGATTCTTCTGAGAGAGTTCGTTGACCTTCCCGCCAACCGTACCCAAGAGCTGTGTCACCCGTCATCCTCAATACAGCAACTGCTGCTGTGAATCCATGTAGGTGTGTCGTCTCTCCCACCTGTATTATAAAGAATGCATATGGTTGGGTTGGTTGTGTAAAAATTAGAGAGGGCCCCCCCTAAACCCATGGATTATCTTCAATATATGCTCATAACAATGCGAAGGGATCATAGACACTACTCTTGCAGTCTCTACCAGTGTCTTTTATTTCAGATTTCGACAGGCCAGGTCGAGTAGCTACTTGGGCTACTCAAGCCTGATTTCAGGGTTGTTTAGTAGCCACCGCATGGCGGAGCGCAAAGCGCGGAGTCCGGAAGGTTCGGTGGGTTCATGTGCCGCCATGCAACGAAGGAATGGCGACGCAGTAGCCATGCGCCTTCAGAAAACAACAGTGGACTCTACGTGTGACACCAGTTAAGGAAAGAAGGAATTGATAGACCGGGATCAGAGGATAAGAGTTTACATCACTTTCACACAAAGAAGTGGGCAGGTAGACTTCGGCTCCCGCTCTAGACTGATAGGCAGTACATAACATCAGTATTCTACACATGTCTGTCTCACTCGACCGCTGCCAAGCTGTCGTTCAAGAGATGCCATGTGCCATGTATTCACTCAGTACCTTCAACGAAATACAAAGCCTAGGAAGCATTCCGGTTCCATACGAAGTAAACACCGCGATACAAACTTAACAAGTGAGGCGCTCAAAGATTAACAGTGAAGTCTTCAATCAGAACCAGGGATTTTCTTTCAACTTTTTGAGCAGACAGTGCTACGCCCAAATATTTTGACAGTGCTACGCCGAAATATTTCAGCAGTCCTGAACAGCTGATTGTGTCAGCTTCAAGATGCACTAGGCAGCATTAGGTTTTGCTGGGTAGCAATTCAGGGGAGCTTCTTAGAAGCTGCTGCTCGTAGCTGAAAATAAAAGTGCACTATATTTCCATGCAGATAGTGAACACTAAGACCGCAGGTTTCTATGAATGAAGTAACATTGCTCCAGACAAATGCTGGGCTCTCATTGGCAACCTGTTCAAGAAACAAGTTGTCCGATTAGCTTGCAGACTTAAACTTCAAGTATACAAATAGCGAGTGTTGATTGACAAGAGGTACGGTTGATATGGCAGGTGCAACCACTCACCTTTCCAATCTCTCCATTGCAAAGAAAACCAGAGCACAGAACCGGTCCCACGAAAGAGGCCATTGTTTTTGTGTCCCAAGACTCCTCCTGGTAAAGCTCCTGACCTCGGCCACTGCGAGTATCATTGAAGTTGATGACACATGTTCAGAGACTTGCATACCAACAGTAGCGTGCGGCAAATATATATATATGGACCGACTAGATAGATCCATAGAGATCTATATCTACCAAATAAAAATTGAAAACAGGGTATTCTATCATATATGCAGTTAAGTCAGACAGGCATCAGAAATCTCATAATAGATTTAGAAGCAGCCTGCAATATGATATGGCGACCTATGCGCTTACCATAAAACCATATTTTGTACTTGTTAAGGTGCCCTATGCTCCTAAAACCCAGCTTCAAACATATATATCTATCTGTCTATCTATCTATCTAAATATCTATATATATCGGGTCTTTGCCCCAACCTACGTACCAAAGGGTGTACAATGGCCACATCAAGGTCAGGAACTTCAAGCTGACTGTTAAACAGTTGAAGAGTAACATGATTTCTCACCAGAAAATAATCAAAAACTCTTATTAAATGCAGGCCGGTACGCTCTCATCCCATGAATATCTACATACGGCCTCCCCCAAGCCAACATGAGCCAATTTGACCCTTTTCACACCAAAAGTCAAATATCGCTGCTCGCTGAAAAATCAGGGTTGACCTTGATTTTACCTCTATCCAAATGGCTCAGCCGAACTGTTGATCCATCTAAAATTTAGGGGGTCCTGGGACCTGGGAAAAGGTCTTCAGAACCCTAAAAAATCCTTAAACAACCCAGAATTTGGTTTCTGGGTTTTGACACATTCAAGCCCGGACCAACATAATCTGTGAAGAAGAAAAAAAATGGGCTGTCGGAATGTGTCGGAATCGCTCAGAAGCTCGCAACGCAATAATTATGGTCACCCAGTGGCTCATGTTAGCTTGGGGGAGGTCATACATACGCTGTTCATCTCCCTACTCCTAAACTCGGCTCTCAAACTAGGCCCACAGATTTTCACACCATCTTGTTACCTAACCCACCAATTCAACTTCCCTACCCCCCTCAACCCCACGATCCACTCCATTTCAAAACCTCTAGAAGCTGTTCATTGTGCAATTCCACCTGGCCACCTCTTCTCCTTGTCAAACAACCTGACCGCCTTTAGCAACTTGGGGTGACCGGCCCTTGTCGCGGGTTCATGCGCAGGTGGCGCATGCCGAAGGCCTCGGTCGACGCCGAACCCTTAGGTACCGCAGCACCTTCCCCGGTGCTACCATTGTAACAACGTAACAGTGGGGTACCAGTGTGCCAGTGTAACAGTGGGGTCTCTGCTACAATGAGGGCGGTAACTATCTTGAGGATTCTCCATCCCACTTCTAGGAAGTCATATGTAACTGACTTGCAACTGGAAACCAATATCCCAACAGCCTGAGGCAAAGGTTTTCCCTCAAAGGAACTTTACAACCTTTGATAGGTATGCACTAATATTTTGACACAAAACATTATACGTCAGGCAGTCAATACATATTGCAAGTTGGACGTGATTGCACTTCTTGCATGCCACTGCTTTTAACTTACTTGCAACTGAAACCATCGACCCAACAGCCCGAGGCAAAGGTTTGCCCTCTAAGGACCTTGCATCCTTTGATAGGTAAGCCATTTATTTTGATAAAAATATTTAACGTGAGGCAGTCAATACATATTGCAATTTGGATTTGATTGCACTCCTTGCACGCCACCGCTTGTAACTTACTTGCAACTGAAAACCATCATCCCAACAGCCTGAGGCAAAGGCTGGCCCTCTAAGGACGCTTGAAGTTCAGCTCGCTTCAGTGCCAGGCCGTGTGACTTCAAGTCCTCCATTGCACCTTGTCGGTCGCGCACCTGGGAAAGTGTTTTTTGTGGGGTGTAGCATTCAGGGGGTGTAGCATTCAGTGTGTGTGTGTGGGGGGGGGGGGGGGGGGGGGGGGGGGGTGGGGGGGGGGGGTAGCATTCATCGGAATGGCGACGGAATTCGCCGTCATATCTTCCATTGCACCTTGTCTGTCACGCACGTGGGGAAAGAAAGACTTGGATCAGGTATGCGTAGGAACTGGCAGATGTCACACACCTGGGGCAGCGTTTTTGTATTTCGTATATATTTCACCTACTTGGGCTACTTAACCCTGGTCAAAAAAAGAAACACGCGCCTGGGTAAGGAAAGACTTGGCTCAGGTATGCATAGGGACTGGAACATGTCATGCACATGGAGCAGTGTTTTTTATTTCAGATTTCTTTAGTCCAGGTTGAGTAGCTACTTGGGCTACTTAACCCTGATTTCAGCATAGTTGTGTAGCCATTCCATAGTACCTTGTCGGTCACGCACCAGGGAAAGTGTTTTTTCTGGGGTGTAGCATTTGGGCGTGGGGTGGGGTGTTGGTGGTGTTGGTGTTGGTGTTGGTGGTGGTGGTGGTGGGGGGGGGGGGGGGTAGCATTCAATGGAATGGCAGCGGAAGTCGTCATTGTAAAAAAAAAGAAAAATGCACGTGGGGAAGGAAAGACTTGGCTCGGGTATGCGTAGGGGTCGGCTATGTTACATCATATTCGTGAATAAACAATATTATATAATAGTATATCATATGATATAATATAATATTATATTAATTTCCCCCCAATTATATTAGTTGCCGATCCCTAGGTATGTGTAGGGACTGGCATATCATATGATGTTGACCAAAGGCGAGATTGATATCATATTACCAGAGGGATCGGCATATCATATGATGTTGACCAAAGGCGAGTACGATTTCTTATGATATCATATAAATAGCATCATATGATATTGCATACAAATTGTAACCTTAGCCAAGTCAGACTGCCAGCATCATCTGATATCATATTGCCGTTCCCTCTATCATATTGCCATTCATTGGTGCCTTGAGATCCACTATAGAGAGCTTCACATAACTTGGGAAGGAAATAATTGAGTCAGGTATCACTGTTTTGTGGTGGTGGTGGTGGTGGGGGGTGGGGGGCATGTGCATGGATACTAGATCTGATTGCTTGGGCACAACTGATGCTGATGATGATTGATTGCTTTCACGGGACACTGGGCCTTAATCACTGTTTTCTGTTCGGCTACTAGCAGCAGCTTCTAGGCAGCTCCCTGAGCCAGCCACTGGGCTAAGCCTCAAAAATTCAGCAGCGCTAGAAAGCTGATTACGTCAGCTTCAAGGTGAACTAGGTTACTTTAGGTTTGGCCTCTTTCAGTGATATACATTGGTCTAGTGGTAGACTAAGTCACTATACGAATGAAGAGTCGGGGGTTCGACTCCCCCTTCGGTCGCTCTTGGCGTTGCAGGTCGTCGTCAACCGCGATGGTAGCTTGTCCAGTTGAGGTAGGAGACCGCTCCCCACCCGTGTACGACGGGCTCCCTTAACACCACGCCCCATCAGGCGTTATCAGTACTTTTAGGTTTGGCTGATTAGCCAGCCAGGAGAGCTGCCTAGAAGCTACAACTTGTAGCCGAAAATAAAAATTGTGTCAGGTATGCGTCATTGGTGCCTTGAGGTCCACTACTGGGAGCTTCTGCATACTCTGGCTGTAGCTGGTAGGGAAGGGCAGCATGATATCATATGATATCATTTCATCATATGATTTCATACAATATCATATGATGCCGGCAATCTGGCTAAAGTTACCATTTACATACAATATCATATGATGCAATTTGTATGAAATCTTATGATATCATACTGGCCTTTGGTCAGTATCATATGATTTGCCGAACCCTAGTAGCTGGGTGTAGATTCCATGCATGTATAGATGGATCCTAGACCAGAATAGGCAAGTCCTAGGTGCGCTGCAAGCGACGCAGAAAATTGACAGCGTGTGTTGGCCACAGAAGCGGCAGCTTGCACTGGAATTGAGTGTAGCGGATCAAAGCCAGGGTTTACGAAATAGATAGAGCCAGGTTTACGAGCCGACAGACAAACAACACGACAATCGGACAAAGAGGTGACCCTGGGGGTTCTCGCCCCCCAGAAGGGGGGGGCTCTGCCAAAATCAACACCCTGAAATAATTCCCTTGCTGACGTCGATCAGCAAATGGATTGGTGCGAGCACGTTCACGAATAACGGAGAGGCAGTAAGAGGCATAGGAGACACATGGACATGTTTGCATGTGGATGCTACCAATAACAATCAGTCACATTGCTTTTTGGATTGGTGAGCTTAAGCAGCTGTGCTGGCTCACCATGCTGCAATTGACCATGACAAGTCGTTAAACTGTCGGTGTAAGTCTTGGAATTTTCGATAATCGGTCTGAGTTCGAACCATAATTTTCGTGCTATGGCACGGGATAGAGTTTTGTATTCTGCAGTTTTGTATTCTGCAGTTTTGTACTATGCAGTTTTGTATTCTGCATTTTGTATACTTCAGTATTACATACGACTAGACGTCGAATTGCCGGCGTATTGAATCTTTTAACAATTATTCTTCTTACCATAAAGCGAATCTGCTGACCCTGTCTCAGGAAGTCCCCCACAGCTATGTTGGGGAGGAGAGAGGACCATGACAAGTTGTTAAACTGTCGGGGTAAAGACTTGGAAATGTCGATAATCGGTCTGATTTCGAACCGTAATTCCCGTGCTTATGGCACGGGGGGGAGTTTTGTATTCTGCAGACGGTTAGACGACGAATTGCCGGCGTAAATAACTTTACAACAGTTATTCTTCTTACCATGAAGCGAATCTGCTGACCCTGTCTCAGGAAGTCCCCCACTGCTATGTTACCGTCCTTGTCAATACCCATGGAACGGATAAGGAAGTCATGCGGCTCCAAGGGACCACTTTTCAGTGTTGAGGGGACCAATCCTAACGTCATGTTGCGAAGGGTGCGCTCCCTGCTGGTCAAGAAGACATTCAATGAGAATTCGTAGATTTCAACAACCCTTACATCCATGACAACCACCACCACCACCACCATCACCACCGCCACTACCATCACCACCACCACACCATTACGAAGGGTGCGCTCCCTGCTAGTCATGAAAACATTAAATGAGCATTCCGAGATTTCAAAAAAGTCTCTTATATCCATGACAACCTCCACCACCACCACCATCACCACCACCAACAACAACAACTTACAGCTGCTGCTTTAAGTCAACAATTTCTGTCATAACCAGGACTACCAGCATCACCACCATCACCACCATTATCACCACCACCAACAACAACAACAACAACAACAATTACAGCTGCTGCTTTAAGTCAACAATTTCTGACATAACTAGGACTACCACCATCACCACCATTATCACCACCACCACCACCACCACCACCACCAACAACAACAACAACTTACAGCTGCTGCTTTGATTCAACAATGTCTCTCATAACCTGGACTACCACCATCACCACCACCACTATCACCACCACCACCAACAACAACTTCCAGCTGCTGCTTTGAGTCAACAACGTCTCTCATAACCTGGATTACCACCATCACAATCACCACCATCACCACCACCACCACGACCATCACCACCCCCTACATCACCACCATCACCAACACTTCCATCTCCATAAACAACTTACAGCTGCTGCTTTGAGTCAAAAATGTCTTGCATAACCAGGAAAACCACTATCACCATCACCACCACCACCATCACCACCACGACCATCACCACTCCCTACATCACCACCATCACCAACACCACCATCACCACAAACAACTTACAGCTGCTGCTTTGAGTCAAAAATGTCTTGCATAACCAGGAAAACCACTATCACCATCACCACCACCACCACCACGACCATCACCACCCCCTACATCACCACCATGACCAACACCACCATCACCACAAACAACTTACAGCTGCTGCTTTGAGTCAAAAATGTCTTGCATAACCAGGAAAACCACTATCACCATCACCACCACCAGCATCACCACCACCACGACCATCACCACCCCCTACATCACCACCATCACCAACACCATCATGTGACGATATGATATCATACGATATCATATTGCCGTGCCCTACTCATCCCCCATTCTGAATAGTGTATTGCGCCTGTATTCCTTGACAAGTTGCTATTGCTACATGTACAGCAGAAACTTTTGGGGAGGTACAGCTGTGCATCTCTTCAGGACAGACCTGCCATATTACCAAAGAGTGTGTATGTCTGTCTGTGTGTGCAGGAGCAGACACAGGTGTGTGTGGTGTGGTGTGGTGTGTGTGTGTGTGGGGGGGGGGGGGGGGGGGGGGGGGGGGTCCATGAGTGGGTGTACACACACGTACATCTATTTACATGCTATCTTCAATTTAGAAGCAACCCTGCAATCAGCAGCCCTGCAACCATGCAGCCCATGCTTTCGGACCAATGAAGCCTTTTTATGAGCCCTTGATGCAGATGGACAACAATGATACTGCATGCAATGACTATTTTTCATCTCAGCAAACTACCATTTGGACTCGCACCTGGTATAGCTGCTTGTAGGTTCCCATTCGTCACCTTGACTGGGAATCTTTTGCCCTTCGGAACACCCATCTGCTTCCTCCTCCGAACCTATCGGGAGTAGCGCAAGATGAGTCGTGGTAGCGTGTTTTTCAATCAACAATAGAACATGAAGCAATCGGGCGAGGGGTTTCCATGCTAACATGCATGTCGCGACCGACACAAGTCGACATGTCAATTTGCAAGTTCTTCCTCACCCTTTCGTCCTCCTCGGTAGATGCGTAGCAAACATCAGCATAGGGATTCTGGCACACGCCTTTCAGAGACATCGCTTCTGTCTGAACTCAGGCCGAGAAGCTCGAACTCTGAGCTTGTACCTTTTGATGCAATCCAAGAGACGATTAATCACTCGAGTGGCAACAGGAAGCAGGATAGAAATGAAAAGAAACGCAATACGCCAAGTCGGCTTGACTTCAGGATATTTACTAAGTCGAGGGTGGACGGCGACCTTATGAGAACGAAAAGCTTCTCGGGGCCAATATTGGCCCGGACACAGTCCAGCTAGCTCTGTCGCAGTCGGGCAGTACTACTTAGTCACAATTCTTCTCACAGGAGCTGACTGTCCCCAGCGCCAGCGTGGCCACCCAGAAAAAAAGCAAACCCCAGTTTTTGACCCTCAATTTTCCCAGGTCCATGCCAATCTTGAGCCGCATGCGAAACTCTTCAGGGGGAACACTAGATGGCAGGATCATTGCCAAAGGTGGCGAGCCCGTACCTCCCTTTCTTAGATTTGAAAGGGGTGGACGCTCGGAACCGGGGGAGCTCGCGGACCGCGGTGGACATCTCGTCGATGTGGACGCCTTGGTGAGGTGGCAATTGTCCACCGTAATAGATGAACTGGCTGAACAACAAATTGGCTATCTCTTAATTGCATGGCCTTCGCAACATCCTTCGACAAGGTTTCATTCATATTGATCATGTCGAGCATCAGCACCGCGGTCTACAGACATGTTTTCCCGGGACCCGTTTCCCCCTGTTTCGTGATTTCGCTAGTATCTTTTCGCCGGTAGTCAGGAAATAAGCTCCTATACCTCACTTTCAATAGAGCCAACTACCAAAAATAAAGTTGGACAGGAGCTGGACAGGATTCCCCGAAGTTGTTTTGATCAAAATCTTAACTTAACAATAAACCGCGTCTGGGCAACCCCTTGCAAGAGCATTATTGGAAAGGGCACTAGGCTAAATAGGCTTGCCAACCTCAATATTGGGAGCACTGCACCTGAGTGTATGTGTAGTCTAGTCCGGCGTAAGGCGTAGCCAAATAGGAGAAGATGTTCCGAATGGCGGAATGACGGAATGATGAATTTCAGGGAAATGGGGGAGCGGGATTTCAGAGGTGGGGTGGGGTGGGGGGTAGTAACTGTTTAAAAACTTTGTTCCCCCCCTTCCCTCCGTCTGAAACTCCCATAATTCCAACTTCCATCTCAAGCGACACCGTTTTGATGATGCGGTCATGAATGTGTCTTCCTGCCTCCACCCTCGGTTTTTGCCTTAATAATGGATGCCCGTATCCAGCCCGTACTTAAAAAAACATCTCCACGTAGCAGCAGCCGAAAGGGTTGGCCCTCCCAGGCAATATGTGGGCATACAGTGAGAAATGACAGGCCAATCCTAAGTCCTGACGCTAGTGTTTTTCCTAAAAACTGTAAAGCGATCAAATGCCGATTATAAATGTTTATTCGCGAATGAAATGCCTCATCTGCATCTGAGGTCTGGGTAATGCATTTGAACTCGGGAAGCGTTGGCCTGGGCATCGGTACAACCGATATTGAATGTTTTTTGTTCCAAAGTTGGCTGCAGCATTGGCATGCTCGATTATTCATGTTTGTTATTGTCCGGATTTCATGCCGTCTCTAGAGTAACATATAGCAGGTCTCACTAACTGGCATGCCTTCTGCAGCGCCGTTGCCAGCTATGGCCACGTGCTTTGCCACGCAGTACCATCTGCAGTACTGTCGTTCCCTTCATCAGTCGACGTCTACGCCGACTTCTCATCTTGTGATCCATCCATAGCTATCTGTCCACCAGTTCCCGCAGTCTCTATGCTCCGCAACTGACAATGTTTCGCATCAGCTAGATTGCAGGCCCGGGCATCGCGCAACCCAGATTCCCCATTGCAGCATGCCTTGGCCAGATCACCAGGTGACCAGGGTGAAACTCTGGACAGATTCACATATTAAAAAAAGAAAACTTGTGCTACGCCTCACTTCAAATGCATCAGCAGCATGGGCCCATGCTAGACTGCTATTCATGACAAATGGGCGTCAGTCAACCGGACGACCAGGATATTCATGGCGACTCAAATTCTTCATCCTTTTCATTCCAATCAACTGCTGCAGCGTACATAGTACGTGTAACAATGGTTCACAGGTAACATTGGCCAGGGTTGTTCAGGAGGACACCCAGCTCTGCGTGCTGAGACGCAACCAATTGTACAGCCTGCGTAATGAGACACAACCGAACTAGCACAGCCTGCATCCAGGGACGCAACCAACCCGCAAACGACCCACAGCCTGCATCCAGCAACGCAACCAACCCCGCTGAGGCGCTGAAGGATGACGCAGGCTATGCTGGTTTGGTTGTGTCTTAGGACGCAGGCTATGGAATTGCTAGCGTCTCAGAATGCAGACTGTCAAATTGGTTGCGATGCAGGACGCAGCATCCTGAACAACCCTGGATGCCATCATCTGAATCGCACATGTCCCATTCATATTGTTACTGGGGTTTAGACTGGGTTCAGACTGGGGTTTCAACACATAACATCCGATTTCCACCTCAAAACAAAATGTGTACAACACATCAAACTCGAGTACACAACGGCCCCAAAGCATCCTTTCAAGGGAGCTTGAGGGCTGGGTCATTAAGTACTGGGTGACGGGGAACACCAAAGAAATCCAACTGCCAGCATCCATGTCCTACAAGGGTTGTTCATAATTCTGGTAACACTAAAGAAATCTAACTGCCGGCATCCATGTCCTACAAGGGTTGTTCATAATTCTGGTAACACTAAAGAAATCCAACTGCCGGCATCCATGTCCCTACATGGGTTGTTCATGATTCTGGTAACACCAAAATAAGCCAACTGCCGGCATCCATGCCCTCGCGGGTCGTTCATGTTTCTGGTAACACCAAAGAAAGCTAACTGCCGGCATCCATGTCCTACGAGGGTTGTTCATGATTCTGGTAACACCAAAGAAAGCCAACTGCCGGCATCCATGTCCTACAAGGCTTCTTCATGGTTCTGGTGGCACCTGCTCAGATTCTTCTGAGAGAGTTCGTTGACCTTCCCGCCAACCGTACCCAAGAGCTGTGTCACCCGTCATCCTCAATACAGCAACTGCTGCTGTGAATCCATGTAGGTGTGTCGTCTCTCCCACCTGTATTATAAAGAATGCATATGGTTGGGTTGGTTGTGTAAAAATTAGAGAGGGCCCCCCCTAAACCCATGGATTATCTTCAATATATGCTCATAACAATGCGAAGGGATCATAGACACTACTCTTGCAGTCTCTACCAGTGTCTTTTATTTCAGATTTCGACAGGCCAGGTCGAGTAGCTACTTGGGCTACTCAAGCCTGATTTCAGGGTTGTTTAGTAGCCACCGCATGGCGGAGCGCAAAGCGCGGAGTCCGGAAGGTTCGGTGGGTTCATGTGCCGCCATGCAACGAAGGAATGGCGACGCAGTAGCCATGCGCCTTCAGAAAACAACAGTGGACTCTACGTGTGACACCAGTTAAGGAAAGAAGGAATTGATAGACCGGGATCAGAGGATAAGAGTTTACATCACTTTCACACAAAGAAGTGGGCAGGTAGACTTCGGCTCCCGCTCTAGACTGATAGGCAGTACATAACATCAGTATTCTACACATGTCTGTCTCACTCGACCGCTGCCAAGCTGTCGTTCAAGAGATGCCATGTGCCATGTATTCACTCAGTACCTTCAACGAAATACAAAGCCTAGGAAGCATTCCGGTTCCATACGAAGTAAACACCGCGATACAAACTTAACAAGTGAGGCGCTCAAAGATTAACAGTGAAGTCTTCAATCAGAACCAGGGATTTTCTTTCAACTTTTTGAGCAGACAGTGCTACGCCCAAATATTTTGACAGTGCTACGCCGAAATATTTCAGCAGTCCTGAACAGCTGATTGTGTCAGCTTCAAGATGCACTAGGCAGCATTAGGTTTTGCTGGGTAGCAATTCAGGGGAGCTTCTTAGAAGCTGCTGCTCGTAGCTGAAAATAAAAGTGCACTATATTTCCATGCAGATAGTGAACACTAAGACCGCAGGTTTCTATGAATGAAGTAACATTGCTCCAGACAAATGCTGGGCTCTCATTGGCAACCTGTTCAAGAAACAAGTTGTCCGATTAGCTTGCAGACTTAAACTTCAAGTATACAAATAGCGAGTGTTGATTGACAAGAGGTACGGTTGATATGGCAGGTGCAACCACTCACCTTTCCAATCTCTCCATTGCAAAGAAAACCAGAGCACGGAACCGGTCCCACGAAAGAGGCCATTGTTTTTGTGTCCCAAGACTCCTCCTGGTAAAGCTCCTGACCTCGGCCACTGCGAGTATCATTGAAGTTGATGACACATGTTCAGAGACTTGCATACCAACAGTAGCGTGCGGCAAATATATATATATGGACCGACTAGATAGATCCATAGAGATCTATATCTACCAAATAAAAATTGAAAACAGGGTATTCTATCATATATGCAGTTAAGTCAGACAGGCATCAGAAATCTCATAATAGATTTAGAAGCAGCCTGCAATATGATATGGCGACCTATGCGCTTACCATAAAACCATATTTTGTACTTGTTAAGGTGCCCTATGCTCCTAAAACCCAGCTTCAAACATATATATCTATCTGTCTATCTATCTATCTAAATATCTATATATATCGGGTCTTTGCCCCAACCTACGTACCAAAGGGTGTACAATGGCCACATCAAGGTCAGGAACTTCAAGCTGACTGTTAAACAGTTGAAGAGTAACATGATTTCTCACCAGAAAATAATCAAAAACTCTTATTAAATGCAGGCCGGTACGCTCTTATCCCATGAATATCTACATACGGCCTCCCCCAAGCCAACATGAGCCAATTTGACCCTTTTCACACCAAAAGTCAAATATCGCTGCTCGCTGAAAAATCAGGGTTGACCTTGATTTTACCTCTATCCAAATGGCTCAGCCGAACTGTTGATCCATCTAAAATTTAGGGGGTCCTGGGACCTGGGAAAAGGTCTTCAGAACCCTAAAAAATCCTTAAACAACCCAGAATTTGGTTTCTGGGTTTTGACACATTCAAGCCCGGACCAACATAATCTGTGAAGAAGAAAAAAAATGGGCTGTCGGAATGTGTCGGAATCGCTCAGAAGCTCGCAACGCAATAATTATGGTCACCCAGTGGCTCATGTTAGCTTGGGGGAGGTCATACATACGCTGTTCATCTCCCTACTCCTAAACTCGGCTCTCAAACTAGGCCCACAGATTTTCACACCATCTTGTTACCTAACCCACCAATTCAACTTCCCTACCCCCCTCAACCCCACGATCCACTCCATTTCAAAACCTCTAGAAGCTGTTCATTGTGCAATTCCACCTGGCCACCTCTTCTCCTTGTCAAACAACCTGACCGCCTTTAGCAACTTGGGGTGACCGGCCCTTGTCGCGGGTTCATGCGCAGGTGGCGCATGCCGAAGGCCTCGGTCGACGCCGAACCCTTAGGTACCGCAGCACCTTCCCCGGTGCTACCATTGTAACAACGTAACAGTGGGGGTACCAGTGTGCCAGTGTAACAGTGGGGTCTCTGCTACAATGAGGGCGGTAACTATCTTGAGGATTCTCCATCCCACTTCTAGGAAGTCATATGTAACTGACTTGCAACTGGAAACCAATATCCCAACAGCCTGAGGCAAAGGTTTTCCCTCAAAGGAACTTTACAACCTTTGATAGGTATGCACTAATATTTTGACACAAAACATTATACGTCAGGCAGTCAATACATATTGCAAGTTGGACGTGATTGCACTTCTTGCATGCCACTGCTTTTAACTTACTTGCAACTGAAAACCATCGACCCAACAGCCCGAGGCAAAGGTTTGCCCTCTAAGGACCTTGCATCCTTTGATAGGTAAGCCATTTATTTTGATAAAAATATTTAACGTGAGGCAGTCAATACATATTGCAATTTGGATTTGATTGCACTCCTTGCACGCCACCGCTTGTAACTTACTTGCAACTGAAAACCATCATCCCAACAGCCTGAGGCAAAGGCTGGCCCTCTAAGGACGCTTGAAGTTCAGCTCGCTTCAGTGCCAGGCCGTGTGACTTCAAGTCCTCCATTGCACCTTGTCGGTCGCGCACCTGGGAAAGTGTTTTTTGTGGGGTTGTAGCATTCAGGGGGTGTAGCATTCAGTGTGTGTGTGTGGGGGGGGGGGGGGGGGGGGGGGGGGGGGGGGGTAGCATTCATCGGAATGGCGACGGAATTCGCCGTCATATCTTCCATTGCACCTTGTCTGTCACGCACGTGGGGAAAGAAAGACTTGGATCAGGTATGCGTAGGAACTGGCAGATGTCACACACCTGGGGCAGCGTTTTTGTATTTCGTATATATTTCACCTACTTGGGCTACTTAACCCTGGTCAAAAAAAGAAACACGCGCCTGGGTAAGGAAAGACTTGGCTCAGGTATGCATAGGGACTGGAACATGTCATGCACATGGAGCAGTGTTTTTTATTTCAGATTTCTTTAGTCCAGGTTGAGTAGCTACTTGGGCTACTTAACCCTGATTTCAGCATAGTTGTGTAGCCATTCCATAGTACCTTGTCGGTCACGCACCAGGGAAAGTGTTTTTTCTGGGGTGTAGCATTTGGGCGTGGGGTGGGGTGTTGGTGGTGTTGGTGTTGGTGTTGGTGGTGGTGGGGGGGGGGGGGGGGGGGGGTAGCATTCAATGGAATGGCAGCGGAAGTCGTCATTGTAAAAAAAAAGAAAAATGCACGTGGGGAAGGAAAGACTTGGCTCGGGTATGCGTAGGGGTCGGCTATGTTACATCATATTCGTGAATAAACAATATTATATAATAGTATATCATATGATATAATATAATATTATATTAATTTCCCCCCAATTATATTAGTTGCCGATCCCTAGGTATGTGTAGGGACTGGCATATCATATGATGTTGACCAAAGGCGAGATTGATATCATATTACCAGAGGGATCGGCATATCATATGATGTTGACCAAAGGCGAGTACGATTTCTTATGATATCATATAAATAGCATCATATGATATTGCATACAAATTGTAACCTTAGCCAAGTCAGACTGCCAGCATCATCTGATATCATATTGCCGTTCCCTCTATCATATTGCCATTCATTGGTGCCTTGAGATCCACTATAGAGAGCTTCACATAACTTGGGAAGGAAATAATTGAGTCAGGTATCACTGTTTTGTGGTGGTGGTGGTGGTGGGGGGTGGGGGGCATGTGCATGGATACTAGATCTGATTGCTTGGGCACAACTGATGCTGATGATGATTGATTGCTTTCACGGGACACTGGGCCTTAATCACTGTTTTCTGTTCGGCTACTAGCAGCAGCTTCTAGGCAGCTCCCTGAGCCAGCCACTGGGCTAAGCCTCAAAAATTCAGCAGCGCTAGAAAGCTGATTACGTCAGCTTCAAGGTGAACTAGGTTACTTTAGGTTTGGCCTCTTTCAGTGATATACATTGGTCTAGTGGTAGACTAAGTCACTATACGAATGAAGAGTCGGGGGTTCGACTCCCCCTTCGGTCGCTCTTGGCGTTGCAGGTCGTCGTCAACCGCGATGGTAGCTTGTCCAGTTGAGGTAGGAGACCGCTCCCCACCCGTGTACGACGGGCTCCCTTAACACCACGCCCCATCAGGCGTTATCAGTACTTTTAGGTTTGGCTGATTAGCCAGCCAGGAGAGCTGCCTAGAAGCTACAACTTGTAGCCGAAAATAAAAATTGTGTCAGGTATGCGTCATTGGTGCCTTGAGGTCCACTACTGGGAGCTTCTGCATACTCTGGCTGTAGCTGGTAGGGAAGGGCAGCATGATATCATATGATATCATTTCATCATATGATTTCATACAATATCATATGATGCCGGCAATCTGGCTAAAGTTACCATTTACATACAATATCATATGATGCAATTTGTATGAAATCTTATGATATCATACTGGCCTTTGGTCAGTATCATATGATTTGCCGAACCCTAGTAGCTGGGTGTAGATTCCATGCATGTATAGATGGATCCTAGACCAGAATAGGCAAGTCCTAGGTGCGCTGCAAGCGACGCAGAAAATTGACAGCGTGTGTTGGCCACAGAAGCGGCAGCTTGCACTGGAATTGAGTGTAGCGGATCAAAGCCAGGGTTTACGAAATAGATAGAGCCAGGTTTACGAGCCGACAGACAAACAACACGACAATCGGACAAAGAGGTGACCCTGGGGGTTCTCGCCCCCCAGAAGGGGGGGGCTCTGCCAAAATCAACACCCTGAAATAATTCCCTTGCTGACGTCGATCAGCAAATGGATTGGTGCGAGCACGTTCACGAATAACGGAGAGGCAGTAAGAGGCATAGGAGACACATGGACATGTTTGCATGTGGATGCTACCAATAACAATCAGTCACATTGCTTTTTGGATTGGTGAGCTTAAGCAGCTGTGCTGGCTCACCATGCTGCAATTGACCATGACAAGTCGTTAAACTGTCGGTGTAAGTCTTGGAATTTTCGATAATCGGTCTGAGTTCGAACCATAATTTTCGTGCTATGGCACGGGATAGAGTTTTGTATTCTGCAGTTTTGTATTCTGCAGTTTTGTACTATGCAGTTTTGTATTCTGCATTTTGTATACTTCAGTATTACATACGACTAGACGTCGAATTGCCGGCGTATTGAATCTTTTAACAATTATTCTTCTTACCATAAAGCGAATCTGCTGACCCTGTCTCAGGAAGTCCCCCACAGCTATGTTGGGGAGGAGAGAGGACCATGACAAGTTGTTAAACTGTCGGGGTAAAGACTTGGAAATGTCGATAATCGGTCTGATTTCGAACCGTAATTCCCGTGCTTATGGCACGGGGGGGAGTTTTGTATTCTGCAGACGGTTAGACGACGAATTGCCGGCGTAAATAACTTTACAACAGTTATTCTTCTTACCATGAAGCGAATCTGCTGACCCTGTCTCAGGAAGTCCCCCACTGCTATGTTACCGTCCTTGTCAATACCCATGGAACGGATAAGGAAGTCATGCGGCTCCAAGGGACCACTTTTCAGTGTTGAGGGGACCAATCCTAACGTCATGTTGCGAAGGGTGCGCTCCCTGCTGGTCAAGAAGACATTCAATGAGAATTCGTAGATTTCAACAACCCTTACATCCATGACAACCACCACCACCACCACCATCACCACCGCCACTACCATCACCACCACCACACCATTACGAAGGGTGCGCTCCCTGCTAGTCATGAAAACATTAAATGAGCATTCCGAGATTTCAAAAAAGTCTCTTATATCCATGACAACCTCCACCACCACCACCATCACCACCACCAACAACAACAACTTACAGCTGCTGCTTTAAGTCAACAATTTCTGTCATAACCAGGACTACCAGCATCACCACCATCACCACCATTATCACCACCACCAACAACAACAACAACAACAACAATTACAGCTGCTGCTTTAAGTCAACAATTTCTGACATAACTAGGACTACCACCATCACCACCATTATCACCACCACCACCACCACCACCACCACCAACAACAACAACAACTTACAGCTGCTGCTTTGATTCAACAATGTCTCTCATAACCTGGACTACCACCATCACCACCACCACTATCACCACCACCACCAACAACAACTTCCAGCTGCTGCTTTGAGTCAACAACGTCTCTCATAACCTGGACTACCACCATCACAATCACCACCATCACCACCACCACCACGACCATCACCACCCCCTACATCACCACCATCACCAACACTTCCATCTCCATAAACAACTTACAGCTGCTGCTTTGAGTCAAAAATGTCTTGCATAACCAGGAAAACCACTATCACCATCACCACCACCACCATCACCACCACGACCATCACCACTCCCTACATCACCACCATCACCAACACCACCATCACCACAAACAACTTACAGCTGCTGCTTTGAGTCAAAAATGTCTTGCATAACCAGGAAAACCACTATCACCATCACCACCACCACCACCACGACCATCACCACCCCCTACATCACCACCATGACCAACACCACCATCACCACAAACAACTTACAGCTGCTGCTTTGAGTCAAAAATGTCTTGCATAACCAGGAAAACCACTATCACCATCACCACCACCAGCATCACCACCACCACGACCATCACCACCCCCTACATCACCACCATCACCAACACCACCATCACCACAAACAACTTTCAGCTGCTGCTTTGAGTCAACACTGTCTCTCATAATCAGGACAACCACCATCACCACCACCACCACCAACAACAACAACAACACCATCACCACCACCAACACCAACTTCAACTCCATCACCACCAACAACTTCCAGCTGCTGCTTTGAGTCAACAATGTCTCTCATAACCAGGACAACCAGCATCACCACTACCACTATCACCACCACCAACAACAACAACAACTTATAGCTACTGCTTTGAGTCAACAATGTCTCTCATAACCAGGACAACCACCATCACCATCACCACCAACAACAACAACTTCCAGCTGCTGCTTTGAGTCAATAGCGTCTCTCATAACCAGGACTACTACCATCACCATCACCACCACCTCCATCACCACCATCACCACCACCACCATCACCACCAACGACAACTTACAGCTGCTGCTTTGAGTTAGCAATTTCTCTCAGAACCAGGACAACCGCCATCATCACCATCACCACCACTACCATCACCACCACCACCATCACCAACTTACAGCTGCTGCTTTGAGTCAACAATGTCTCTCATAACCAGGACTACCAGCATCACCACCATCACCACCATTATCACCACCACCACCACCATCACTACCACCAACTTCCAGCTGCTGCTTTGAGTCAACAATTTCTCTCATAACCAGGACAACCACCATCACCATCACCAACAACAACAACAACTTCCAGCTGCTGCTTTGAGTCAACAACGTCTCTCATAACCAGGAAAACCACCACCACCATCACCGCCACCACCACCACCACCATCACCACCAACACCACCAACTTACAGCTGCTGCTTTGAGTCAACAACGTCTCTTATAACCAGGAAAAACACCACCACCATCACCACCACCATCATCATTACCAACAACTTACAGCTGCTGCTTTGAGTCAACAATGTTTCGCATATCCATGACAAGAGCTTCCAGAGGTAGAAGAGGCACACCACTGCCATCACTTCTGCGGAGAGACAATATCCTGCATGTCGCCGCATCAGCCTGCAGTGGACAACGCGGATCAATGGTATATATAGGGAACGGCACATCATATGATGTTGACCAAAGGCGAGTATGACATTGTATGATATCAAACAAATTGCATCATATGATGTTGTATATAAATGGCACCTTTAGCCTAGTCAGACTGCCGGCATCATATGATAGCATATGATGATATGATGGTATGATATCATATTGCTGTCCCCTACACATATATCATATGTAGCGATTTGAGTGAGCTCCAAGCAACCAAGGGCTGACTAAGCGTGAAATACTACAAACGACATCTCATGTACATATAATTTAAATCATAATGTCTTTGCTTATGGATCTAGATTCAAATTCAAGTAACAATCAGAACATGAATCAGCACTTCAAGTAAAAGTAACCATCAGGGGGGGTCAGGGGACAGCGCCCAACCCATGCGTTCCCATGCAGAGACGGAATGGCGACAAAGAGGCGACGCGTCGTCGGAAAAAAATGCAATCTGCTAGGGGCTGCTTTGACCTGTCTCAAGTATAACACGGAAGCCCATTGTATGCAGCGCTCTCCTTCATTCCAACAATAACAAACCTTTTCAATTGTCCAGGTGGTATCCGATAGCGGTCGGCATCCCTGCATGTGCGCAGACAACACAACATTTTATATCAGTGTCATCGTTTTGTCTACACATATGCTTAAATATATATATATATATATATACGGGGGGCCATCAAAACATATGTGGGGAGGCGCAAGCCGTTAATCGTCTCCGATTTGGTCGTCGACCCCGAAACAGTTGAAAAAGTGAAAAAAGTGCCTGGGGGCTGAGATATGGGGGGGTCCCAAAGGGGGGGGGGGGGGGGGGGGGGGGGGGGGGGGGGGGGGGGTCGAGGCTGATCTCAAAATTTCTTCACAACTTCTCTGTTTGCGGTCAGAATCGAACGTGCCGCACACCATCGAAAACGCCTCGACGAAAGCGTTACGAATATGCAGTCGTTGGTCGATTACACACAGGGTGTAAGTAAGTGGATGTACTGGAAGGCACATCCTGTCTGGACGCCAACCAGAACTTCACAACCAGAGCCGACAAGTTCCCGTCTTAGCAGTTCGAAGCTCAAGCAGCAGGAATCTGCGCTTGTTAACAGCAACGGATGAAAAGAGATGTAAAGGTCAAGGCCAGGGACCAGGCCGAGGCTAGAGCAGCCCAGGCCAAATCGCCCACAACTCGAGCCGAGGTGCCTTTCGCACCCGAGCCATTGACGACAACTTGCAACATCTGCAATGCCGTGGTTCAGTGCCCTCCAAGCAACACGGCCAGCCTTAAGTAGCACCAGGCCGAATATCAACAGCCTAGCAATAAGCGCCCATGTAGCTGAACAATAACTGGATCAGGCTAGACAAATAGTGTAATTTATGCGGGTGTTGGGTGGATGGAGGGGTGTTTCACTGCCTGAGGCCCCATTGGCCCAACACTGTTGTATCTCATGAGACTCCCCTGACCTGCCTCTGACTGGTGTTATTTATGAACTACACTTCGTAACAAATGTAACTGCAGATAGAACTCACTTTGCAGCCTGCCTCTTATTATCGGAGATGCTTTTGTGTGTGTGTGTTTGGAGTGGGGGGGTGGGGGTGGGGGGGCAGGGGCAGGGGTCGCTTATACATGAGCCAACCGACATTTTTAAGATGATAAACTGATAGAGCTCGACTGGAGGGTCAATATACACCTAACTTTCATGACATAAATATGATTGGTGAGGAGGATATAGGCCTTTTAAGCTAATGGGGGGGGGGGGGGGGGGGAGGTAAGGGCAAAAAAAAACTTCATAGCATGAGGTGTCAAAATAAACTTCTTGATGGCCCCCTGTATATATATATATATATATATATATATATATATATACGAGGGGGGGGGCAAGGAAAAAGATTTCGTACCGCATGTTCGATATGGATAGAGAACCGCGAGCAATAGTCGATACAAAAAAATCATGTCGATACACCCACGGGCGGCCGAGATACGAGGGGGGGGGGAGGGGGGGGGAGGGGGGGTCCGTCCGTTTTCCCAAATTTATTTGTACCTCGTGTAACTTTCTTGCCAGTGCGCATTTTCGAGCGTGAGGTACACCAATGAGTACGTCTCGACGAGAGGAGTGCGAATCTGCATTCTTTAGGAAGTTACACGCAGGGTGTAATAGGTGGATCTCCTGGAAGGTACATCCAGGCTGGACGCCAGGCTGGACGTCACCCAGACCTTCGCGCCCAGCTTCGCACGAGCGGCAGTTGGCGGCGAAAAAGGCGCGCGGGCAACGCGTTTGGATGCGCGTTCTGAACTCTGGTCCCCTACGAGGTTCCTAAAGCAGTGGACCCCCCCCCCCCCCACCACCACCACCCACCCACCCACACACACACACACCACCACCACCACACACACACACGCACACACACACCCCAGGCACACACACACACACCACCCGAGCAGACCATCAGGCTCCAGAATACAACTTGAGTCGATTAAGCCATGATAATGATGATGATAAAGTTAGATACGGTAGACAGATAAATAGCGCCTTTAGTCCTTTACATACCTTAGTGATCTCCTATAAGGGTGAGGACGACTGCCGAGCGCTCAAGAAAGTTGTAAAAATACTGAAATCTAAATAACTTTGTCCAATCTTGATATTTGTATCGTTTGGTTGTATGGTTGGAAAGGCCTTGACGAGATGATGCTCATGGACCCCCCTTTCACTATGTTATACTGTCTTGGTGTTCAGATATGAGGTCTCAAAGGGGGGGAGGGAGGGAGGGAGGGGGGGGGGGGGGGGGGGGGGGGGGGGGGGGGGGGTCCAGGGGTCAATATAACAACTTCCGAACATGCAGTCTGCCAACTTTATTCTTGCCCCCCCCTCGTATATATATATATATATATATATATATATATATATACTAGTACGGTAGCCCGTGTGGCCGGTGGCCACACCTACTCTCACAAAGACCCCCCCCCCCCCCCCCCCCCCCCCCCCCCCCCCCCCCCCCCCAAAATCATAGTACGGTGCCCGTTTGGCCTTTGGCCACAGCTACTTGGGGCTGGTTACATAATGGTTTACACTTGAAGCCCCCCCCCCCAGTCACACACCACCACCACCAAACCATTATTCGCCCCCTCCCCCCTTCCCTCCCGTTGGCCACACCTGTTTTGGGCTGGGTTGCAAAACGGTTTTCTCTGCAGTGCATGCAACTTCAAACATTAACGGACGCATATCCCTTGCGATAATCTCCCTTGTGCACCCACAAGCACACAAACACCACCGTAACCCCCCCCCCCCCCCCCCCCCCTTAGTTATCTCCACCCCTATCCCCACCCAACCATGTACCCCCGCCCACAAACATACTCCCTTACTCTTCCTGACATATTTCCTGACTCCATCCCTTCCCCCACCCCAGCCCCCACCCTCTCCCCACTCTCATCCCTCCCCTCCCTCCTACACGCACCCACAAGCACACACACTCCATATCTGCCTCCCTCCACTTCAGCTGTGGGCTTTGCCATAGCTGAAAGGCAAACGGGACGATGAGCATCGACAACGTTTGCGCATCATTCGACTCCGCTAATAGCATCAGACCTGCTTCCCTGCCACCTCAGCTGTGATCGATAGTCGACCCCACTGAAAAAGCTGAACCTGCGCAATCGCAACTGTATATAACTAAAGCTTCTTCTTAGCGAGCATGTATTCAGTTCGGCCGAAGAACAATCCTGTTCACCGCAACTGCTCCCGAAGTCAACTCGAGCTGAGACTTGGAAATATCCATAGGTTATAATTCAACTACGCCGCGTGCTCGCTATAGCACAATGCACAGCGACGATATGTTTCTCGATGCAGTGGGAAGAAGTTGCAGTCAAGTTGCTGATTTGAGATGTTCGGTCAAGTTAGGGCGAGAATGCTCAGCGAGATTTTTCATTCGGTCAACTTTGATACGTACTTGCTATGGCACAATGCGGAGCGACATGTTTCTCAATGCAGTGGGAAGAATTTGCAGTCAAGTTTGTGACATGGGATG
The DNA here is from genome assembly GCA_013435795.1 of Chlamydomonas sp. ICE-L. Taxonomy (NCBI): domain Eukaryota; kingdom Viridiplantae; phylum Chlorophyta; class Chlorophyceae; order Chlamydomonadales; family Chlamydomonadaceae; genus Chlamydomonas; species Chlamydomonas sp. ICE-L. Next base: position 107,824 of record JACBWV010000596.1, read on the forward strand.
GATGCGATTCGGAAATTTCTGACAGGTCGGCTGACTCACCAAGTCACCTCCCGTTGTGGCAGCGACAGGTCTCTTGACGCAAGGGAATGGTCTTGCAGAGATGCAGGGGGAAAAGCTTGTAGGAAGACGAACTGTAGCGCTACCGAAATCAGGTGGATGAACTCAGGCGGGAAAAGGAGAAATCGGAGGGATGCGCAACAGGTAGAATACGCATGACACCACCACGACCACCACGATCACGACCACGACCATGATTTCTTTATATACATATATATATATATATATATATATATATATATATATATATATATATATATATATATACTAGTACGGTAGCCCGTGTGGCCGGTGGCCACACAGACACACATCACCCCCACCCCAATCATAATAGGGTGCCCGTGGAGCTGGGTTACAGAATGGGCTACACATATGTCCTCACCTCCAACCCTCTCTTGAACACAGTCATCATGTTTCCCCCACTTCAAATGCTGACGCATCTGCCCCCCCCCCCCCACCCTTTACACACACACACAGTCCCCACTCTGCCCAAAACTCGACCCAGGCCCAATCTCAAATTTGCCTCACCCCTTTACCCGCCAACACACACGTACTTCCCTGCTTCTCCGTTCCCATTAATCTGATCTTCTCTTGGCCACTTTTGCAGATGGGTTTAACAGAAGCGATTATGATGTTTCCAGCTGAGTTCGAAATCGCGCAGACGTTTGGACGTTTCGTCAGACGACGCGGAAATGCGAAGACTTCTGGAAATTGCAAACGAACGTCTGCCCAGTTTCAGACTCAGCTTGAAACATCGGAATTGCGCGAGAGCAAAGCTGCTTACCTGTAGCTTCCTCTTCGCGCATAGATACCTGGTTGGGCGTGCAAGCTATTTCCCGAAACGGCCTTCGTTCGGTCAACTCTGTCACGCACTCGCTACAGCTCAGCGCGAAAATAACCTTATCGTTGCAGGGTTGCAGGGAGTGGTGTGGGGTGGGGGGGGAGGTCTTGAACAGGTATTGCACGCTGTGCAAGGAGCACGCAGCACGAAGGAAGTCGGAAGTCGGAAGAACGTCACAGGGTTGCACTGACTTAGATCGTGCAGAGATACCATGAGCCTTGCGAGTGTCTTAGCTCGCAGCAAGATGAACGTATCAATAGAGCCTGCAGAAAGGCTGGAGAATGGAAGTCAACTACCTCCAATCACGAATCAGGCGATGTGATAGCGAATCAGGCGATGTGAAAGCATAATGAGATGACGAATGTAATGCTGAGATGAAGAATCAAGTGCGCATGCGTGAGCCAAGTGAAAGTCAAGGGCCGGCCAAATCATGAGCCGAGGTGAAAGTTCTGGAGCACGAGCCGCAGGTCGCTCCGTGGAGAAGCAATACACTGAAAACTATTATTCCGAGCGCCATGCAAAGCGATCTGAGGGTCAGCAAATGACCTCCAAGGAGAGGATCTCCTCACTCATTTCAATGCAATTCATTGCAGTCACAGTATGGGAGGCAGTTGTAGACATGAAATGAGCACGCGGGCATAGCTTAGCGCATCTGCTGTTTCGGTCATAGGAAATTTTGCTGGGCGAAGACTTGGGTGTACGGAAAGTCGGTTGCAAGTCGGTTGCACTTCGCACGCCCATGGCACGTGGGTACGCGATGATGACACCACCACGACCACGACCACGACCGCGACCACGACCGCGACCACGACCATGATTTCTTTATATATATATATATATATGTGAGCATATGTTTATATTTTAAATATTTCCACAAGTCTGGCTTCTATTTTATTTTTCTGATGAGAGGCAGAGCTCTTCTAGCGTTAGCATAATATTTGACACACTTCATGTAGAGCCCAGTCATTCCTCACAAATGTCTAGTGTGCTTTAAGGATTTGAATCGAGGCAATCACATACCCTGGTGGGAACCTTGACAGGCAACCATCAACACTGACCAGACACAACTAATCAGTCTGATGGCATTGCCACTCACAGCTCCTTCCTAACACGGTTGGGCAAGTCCATTTAGCCTATTTGGCCTACCCCTGGACTGAAACAAACACACTCACAGCTCAAGCACTCTATCGGAAAATACTGTGAAGATTAACCAACCTGCGCTATATGCAACTCCATTTGTACATCCCCATATAATGCTAAGACGATGGCTCCACCTTGCCTGACACTGAGCTCAGGTGCCTCCTCTGGATCTGACTGCGGTGGGAAAAGGATAATAAGTGTGTGTCGGGGGGGGGGGGGGGGGGGGGGGGGGGGGGGGGGGTACGCATGAACAGTAGCACTATGCTGAGGGGGGGGTCACTTTTAAACTGTGGATCTGGCTGCGATGGGAAAAGGATGATATGTAGGGAGAGGCATCTCATATGATGTTGACCAAAGGCGAGTATGATATCATATGATATCATTCAAATTGCATCATATGAGATTGCATATAAATGGTAACATTAGCCTAGTCAGACAGCCGGCATCATATCATATCATATTGCCTTTCCCTACATATCATCCTTTTCCCAGTATGAGGGACGCATAAACCAATGTTTTTCTTTTTGGCTACAAGCAGTATCTTCTAGGCAGCTCCCCTGGCTGGCAAATCAGCCTGACCTAATGCAACCTAGTGCACCTTGAAGCAGATGTGATCAGCTTTCTAGCACTGCTGGATTTTGAGTCTTAGCCCAGTGGCTGGCTCAGCGAGCTTTTTTGAAGCTGCTCCCAGTAGCCACAAAGAAAAATAGTGGCAAGAATGGTAGCACTACGTTGAAGAAGTCCAAGGCGCGTTGCAAGCGAAGCGGAAAAGTGGCGTCTCATAATGGGAGAGGCTAAAGCCAGGGTTTACGACTTTGTTAGGGCGCGGGTTACAGACAACCGGACAAATGGATAACCCTCAGGGCTCCTGCCTCCCTGGGAGGGGGGCTCCGCCAAAATATTGCGCCTGTTCTTCAAGCAATATAACTTGGTATCGGAAATATGATATCATGTCGTCATATGATATAATATAATGCCGGCAGTCTGTCTAGGCTGACCTTGCCATTTACATACAATATCATATGATGCAATTTGTATGATATATTGATATCATATGACATCATGCTCTCCTTTGGTCAACGTTCATATGATATGCAGGTCCATAAACATAACAGAACACAACACCTGAACATTTCTTCTTGCTGAAGTGCTCAACACATACCAAGAGCAGAAGGTGTTGTATTCCGTTATGTTTAGGGGCTAGCATATCATTTTAGTGTCCAGGTGTTATTGCTGAAGTGCTCGACACATAACAAGAGCAGAAGGCATACAAATTAAAAAATATTTTTCTTTTCTTCTCACACCAAGAAAAATGTAACCATGATCATCATCGTCATCATCATCATAAACAGGTGCACACCGAAAATTAAAATTAAAATTCATTTTCTTATTCATTTCTTCTCACAACAAGAAAAATGCCATCATCATCATCATCATCATCATCATCAACATCATAAAAACGTGCACCACCGAGCTCACTTTTGTTGCATCCCAATAGAAGAGAGCCCGGGACACTCCACTGACAAGCCCCCCTGCAAGGTGGCACAGAAATGGGGGATGCGTGTAGTTAGAGATACAGGAGGACAGTGTTTTTCTTTCCAGCTAAAAGTAGCAGCTTCTAGGCAGCTCCCCTGACCAGCTATGAAGCCAAAGCTAATGCAACCTAGTGCGTCTAGAAGCTGACAGAATCTGCTGGCCAGAACTGTCAAAATCTCAGGGATGAGCCCTGAGGCTGGCTCTGGGAGCTGCCTAGAAGCTGCTGCTCACAGCTGAAAAGAAAAGCTATGCAGCAGGAGGGCCTTAGCCATTGAAACATAAAGTAGCTGTTCTTCTTCCTTGATGAGTCTGACTCTCTGATCTTCCAGATCATTATAATTTCGCAGAGCCTGTCATGCCTGTTCTCACATACAAGCAAGCATACAGCACAATGACTCCAGCACAGGCACAGGCAAAATAACTCCAGCACAGGCACAGGCACAATGACTCCAGCACAGGCTGATCCTACACGATGCTTGTATGTCACTCCTGGCCTCATAGTCCTTTAACTATGGTGAGAATAATAGCACTTAATAAAAGTTTGTAACTATGGTGAGCATGATGGCACTTGCAAAAAGTCTGCATTCATTCATTTGTTTCATTGCATGATGCTAAGTACATCATGACGATGCGGGAAGCATTTGTACTGACCGACCACTGAAGCTTCTGGAAATGCGTAGTCAATTCCAGCGGTGAGCTCGTTGATTCTAAGGAAGCTGGGATCTGATAAGACGACGAAGCTCAAGTTGCGCTCGGGAAAGGCGGGCACTCCAAGGAGCTCGGCCCACTCGTCTGGCGGCGCATCTGGCATGGTGAACAATACAAGTTAAGTGATGCAGCAACACGATGTTGGACGATTAAAAATCACTCACTTGCGGTCGCACTTTGTGGCGATCAAGGGCCCACCCATTTGGCCCTAAATTCACACACCTGAGGGTCGCACGGGGGTCGCACTGTGTCCGGTCGCACACCCAAAAAACTGAGAGACAACAATTACAACAGGAATGGCACCTAGAATGAGAAAAGGATTGAATACATATTGATATATTGACGCACAATCTTATTATCATCCCATGTGGGATGATGACTTCATCATAATTGTGTTATTTAATTATCACAGTAGCACGAACTCAGGGCCCCCGTCGGTAAAACGATTCTTTAGGGTTCAGTTCATTCATGCTTTTTCTTTTTAACCCTTCCTGTCCCGGTTGGGCAAGTCCCTTCATCCTATTTTGCCTACCCCTGGGCTGAAACATACATACAACATACATTGACAACAATATTACTAGTGAGCAAGTGAGCAAGTGAGTCTGTATGAAGACCATCAGATTATAATTTCAAGCAAACCTGCTAGGGACCGGCATATCATATAATGTTGACCAAAGGCAAGTATGATATCATATGATATCATAAAAACTGCATCATATGATATTGTATATAAATGGTAAATTTAGCCTAGTCAGGCTGTCGGCATCATATGATATCTTATGATGACATGATATCATATGATATCATACGGCTGTTCCCTAAAACCTGCACATACCTCCATCGGGGAGAGCTACTGTCTCACATATGTTGACAGCACATCGACCTGTTCTACAAATGGCTCAGTGGCAGAGCTCCTAGAACGACGAAGGTGCCAGTTTTGAATCCCTACGGGTGCGCTTTAGTGTTCGCGGTCGCTGTCAACGGCCATGGTAGCTTTTTCCAGATATAGTAGCAGCCCGTTTCCTACCGTCGTAAGACGGGGCTCCCTTAATACCACGCCCACCAGGCATTATCATTACTTGACTGCAAATTGACCTGTTATAAAACCTGCACATACCTCCATCGGGTAGAGCTTCTGTCTTCACATATGTTGACTGCAAATCGACCTGTTCAAGGCAGTTCAATCAAGTATTCACTTTATAATCCTGGTGTAGATGAGGGATGTCTAGGATAGGGTTGTGGATGAGGGATGCCTGGGACAAGGGTGTAGATGAGGGATCTACCTCATCTACACCAGGAGAATCCTGGTGTCTATGAGGTAGATCAGGTTTCAAGGCCGTCATGAATTTCCTCTTCAGTACGTGACACCGAGCCAAGCAAGGAATGATAGATATATCAGAAGTATGAGCAGCTCTAAATCCCCCAGTTGAGAGTCTGACGTGAGTTCACAAGATGATTTGGATGTTTTGCATTTGCTTGTTCATAATTTGACACTGACGGACAGACAGGGACAGAGAGAAGGGTGGGGGGAGTGGGGTGGGGAGCAAGAGATGGGTTGCCCATGCTGCTGAACACACAGCCTGGCGCAGGCAACTGCAATGTAAATTGGTGTGTGGAGTGTGGTGTGGTGTGTAGAGTGTGTAAAGTGTGTAGACGCTGGCGTACCAGACCTCCAAGGATAACAAAGTATTCTCATTACAATCTTTACATATTGACATTTGTATTTTGATACAAGATATCCATACTCAAGAGGGTGGCATCAAGGTCTTGTCATTATGCACCCTTGCATGTGCATTGAAGTCACGCAAATTCCTATTCCTCGGGTGGGCTCTTGGTCATGCTGGTTGGTGTCAGTTCATGGGGGAGGCAGAAGGCAAGGGAGACGGAATGCGCAAATAGGAGTACGAGCATGTGAATGGGGATGCTCCAATGATATGATAGGCTGTAGCTACTTGGGGGAGAGGGGGGAGAGCAGGGAGAAGGTTGGGGGGAATGGGGTGGGTGGGGGTGGGGGGGGGGCTCTCACCTTGTCCCCAAAGTTCGCAAGGGTAACACTGAACGCTGGAGAGCCCTCAACTTCTACTGGATCCCCTTGCTGTCCATTACCGATGATACCGTAGCCCGTGCAACCCAGCACCTGCAAGCCATGAATACGACTAAGTAGTCAAAATCCACAGCTCCATAAGTTTCTGACAGTTGTGTTTAACAAGGACGGGACAAGGTGAAGGCATGTCCTTCTGTAACCCATGTCTTTTGAACATGCTCCGGCCCATATTCAAATAGATCAATCTCATTGAGTTGGCCACATGCATGAGCCCAGTAGATTTCCCTGGTCAGGCACATGCATGGCCTTACCTTAGTCACCGAGGGTGCATTCTTCCTTATTTCAGATACAATTGCTGAGTAGTCATCCACGAATGTGGAGGAGCAGAAGGCAATTGCAATGTCGGGTTCCATGCATTCACCTTCTTGCCCAGCCATAGCAGCTTTCACGGCCTCTTCAATGGCATCCTTCAAATCGGCTTTACGAGATAAGCTCCCACGCATCGCGGGGGGGGCAGGGCTAGTATCATGGGAACGGCACGCCGTTGGAGATTGTTGTGCGTGCCTAAAACAGCCATTGCTTTGTATTCGGGACGAGAAAGATGGAGGGGGGAGGGCGCAGTGGTTACGTCCTCGAAGGAGTGCGCTCCTCATGGGGCTGGCAGAGTGATAATGCGACTCCTTCAGTGTTGCAGAGAATAATTTTCTAGGTGAAAAGCCTAGTACATGAGGAGAGCCTATTTATCTATGCATGCATGTCGCAGCTTGTATAGACAGTTGAGTTCTAGCGTGTGTAGTTTTGGAAGGATGGCGATTGACTTCCTTGTGTACGTGGTTCGCACAAAGGGGTATTCTACAAAGGGAAGCCGTGACCAGGAGGGAATGAAATAAGAAAGAAGGCGTGGCTTGGACCGAGCGGAGGCGTGCTTGGACCTCGATCTTATTATCTGGTTTCTTAGCAGTTAGTTAGATATCAGTCGCAACCCGTAACAAGATCTTCCCAGATGGTCTAGTCAGAGTACTGCCTATCTAGTACCGCCCGTTCCGTTTCTCGCTGAAACCCGTTCCGTTTCTCGCTGTAGCCAACAATACAGCCGAATACAGCATCATGCAGAGTCATCTGGCTGTCCGCACGCGTGCGCGCGCACGGCCAAATGGGCCATATGTCAGCCGCACTTGGACCGGCCTCTACAGCCACCCATGTGTAAAATCACGAAACAGGTGGAAGCGGGTCCCGGGATAACATGACTCATGAGACCGCGGTGCTGATGCTCGACATGATATACGGTATGAGGGGGGGCAGGAAAACAATGTGTCATCCCATGACCCAAATATGTAGAGTTTGTTGAGAGGATAAAGAATCTTTTTTTTTCCTATTGGGAAAAACGTGATGGGCCTCCGCAGTGTGTGGGGGGAGGCCGGGCGGGGGGGGGGCTGAAATTTTCGAAAAATTAGGTACTTTTCAACAGGAGGAGCCCAGGCCTCAAAAATTTCAGTCATGCCGATCGATTTTTTCTGAGAACAGGGCTATAATCGCATATATCATGGCGATATTTGAAGTTACTTTTCGGGTCATTCTGAGCACCTCATTTAGGGGGGGGTCAGCCCACATTTTGTTGTTTGCTAACTTTTTACTCAGACCTCCAAATGACATTTTGAGACCACCCATAAGTAAGCCTTGGTAAGGGTAGTCTATTGGCACCACTTTGGACCTAGTGCAATAAGTTTTACCCCCCCCCCCCCCCCCCCCCCCCAAACCCCAGCCCAGCCCAGAGTAACAGTGGGTGAATGGCTGGGTATGTGTTGATAATATGGGTGGGTGAATGGGCGGGTAATATGGGTGGGTGAATGGGTGTGGGTGTGGGGTGGGGGGGGATGCCCCCAGGCCCCCCCCCTACCCCCGACACACACACACCCAACCCACCCAACCACCGCCCAGACACTCCACCATGCGACAACACCGAAACGCCGCCATTCTACCACGTGCTACAAGTTGGGTGGGACCCAAGGTAAAGTGTAGCTGAACCATGCTGAGACAATTGTCCTGCTACTTAGGTGCTACTGTTTTGTTTTAAATAATGAGAAATCCAGTTGTGAGCTGCCCCCTGCAAAGTTGAAGTGTGACTACTGTACTCGGGCAACCCAGAGGGGGCGCAAAACTGATTTTTGACTATCACACAATCCCTATGTGGGAATTCTGAGGATGCCATTATGTGCGCCATACTGTAAACCCCCAGAATCCATATCTAAGTTTTTCAAAAAGGGGGTATTTCTATTTAAGGGGGGAGGGGGGGGTCAGCCCTCCCCAGGTTTTTTAGGGAGGGTGTGGCCTATCTTTTTTTTTTCTCCTCCCGTTTTCAAGCACATTTTCCTAGCCCACATAATGACATGGGGAAAATGGGAGTGAAACTGGGGTGTTTCTCTACCGAGGATCCGTCCATTGGTGCTATTAGGGAAGACCCCGACCCACCCACCCACCCACTTCCAAACCAACACAGCCCAGCCCAGCCCAACCCAACCCAACTGTGGCATGCAAAGTTCAAGGCTGTGAAAAGAGTGTGAAGCTGTACACATGTGACTGGGCACATCTTTAGGCGTGAATGCGGTCATGCCAATGGCGTGCCACCAACTCACCATGTGTTGCTGAGGCTTGTGGCTTTTGCGGTGTTGACTGCCATGGCAAGAGCTCTGGTGTGTGCAATGTGGACTTGATGAAGGGATCCACCTCACGCATAATGGTGGTGACATCTTCATGCCCTCAATTTTAAAAGATGTCCTACGCTTCTGTTGAGATGGGATGTACAACCAACCCTTGTACCAGTAGGCCTGTGGCATGCCCTATCTGCCATTCTGATTCCGGCAAGATCCGCAAGTACGTGTGGAGCATGCGGCTCCAGATTTTCACCGCCCTTGAAAATTGAGGGTCGAAATTCGGGTTTCGCTAAAATTGAGCCCCCGCGCCCTCATTTGGTCTATTAGACAGCCATCGTAAAAAATTAAAACATTGGAAAATCTAAGCGCTATTTTCTCATGTGAGCGTGGGTAAGCAAGATTAATTTGTAAGTGTGCAAGCCAAGTTTGCAGGAGTCACTAGTGGCGCTTGCATACTTACAAATGCAGCTTTGCTGCATTTAAGATTCACCCGTGCTGCATGTGTACATCTGCTGTTATGCATGCCGATCCTTATTCCTCGCATATGTAGCTTTGGGCCTTTGGCGCCCCTCTTTCAGTATTGTTCCTTTGCCACACTCAACATCGCCTCTCTGAATCCGACAGCTGCAGGCTGCATGTTTTTTGCCCTATTGCCGTTTTCAAGGAATTCCGGGGCAGCAGAACAGGGCTATCGAATAAAAACACGTCTTCGAACTTCAAACTTGGCAGCTATCTCATCCTAGCTTGCAACAGCTCGTGGTGTGGAACTGGACGCATGCGACATTGGTGGCTGTAAAACAAATGTTGTGCGAGCAATGTATGGTACCTCAGCATGGGGATAGATAAGGACATCGTTAAGATTTTGCGAATTGCTATCCCTTAGGGATGGAAATAGTGTTCCTATTTTTTGAAGTTACGAAAGGAATTTCACCCCAGGAGGTGAGTCTCCCGACACAAACCAGCGCCACTGAGGATTCAGTTCGAATTGACTTGCCAGCATGTACTGTATATTAGGTGGCCAGGTTGCAGGCACTACAAGGCAAATGCAACATGCACCAAGCAAATCAGGATGAAGCATGAACCTGAAGAATGCATATATATATATATATATATATATATATATATATATATATCAGTCAGCATGTGCTTGGCATACCACGATACAGGTAGGCAATGCTGCAGTAAGATCGCGGCTTATGATGCGGAGACATATATAATTAATTATTATGTAAATAAATTAATTCAATCAATACATTCATTTAATTTGATCTCGGTGCTCCTGCCCCAAAACCCATCCTAATAGGTGTAGAAACCTGGGCATGTCTAGAATCGGTCTGAGTTCGAGCCCTGTCACACTTACTGGTTTTCGTGGCTATTTCAGGGGAGAAGCATTGTATTCTGCAGACGGTTAGATGCCGAATTGCTGGCGTATAGAACCTTGTAACAATTATTCAATTATTATTCAATACCCACCACTCCATCAGCCCCTTCGATCAAATGAAAAAATGATGATCATCCAGAGTGAAGGGGAGTTGGTAGCTCATGTTTGAGCCCGCAGGATGTCTTGCAAATGCAGGGCAAGATCTGAAACACAAGCTAATAATTTAGCAAAGATGCCAGCTGTAATTATAGCCAGCATTTCATCAAAGCAAGCGCTGTACAATAAACTAGTGTGTCGAAGGGATTAGAAGCTGGACCTGAACATACCATCACTATTGATATGCAGGAGGATTTCTCGAAACTCATTTCGACGAATGGCTCAACGGTAGAGCTCGTTGAATCGATGGGGTGAGGGGTTCAAATCCCTATGGGTGCGCTTTAGTGTCAGGGGTCGCTGTCAATCGCCATGGTAGCTTTATCCAGGTAAAGTAGCTGCCCGGTCTCTACCGCCCTAAGACGGGGCTCCAAATACCATGCCCCACAAGGAGTTATCATTACTTTGCAGGAGAACCAGACCTCACATGGGCAAGCATCAGATGGCTGCACACATGTCAGGTGCATACAGCCGCAGACAATGTCTTTAAACACTTCTCAATACCAATCAAATGATCCAACTTGCAAGGACATGTGTTTCCTATCCCGGCAGAGCTTGCAAGCATGAGTCCTGCAGCTATGCCACTGTTTTTCTTCCCAGCTACGAGCAGCATCTTCTAGGCAGCTCCCCTGGCTGGCTAATCAGCTAAACCTAAAGCAACCTAGGTACCTGGGAGCTGAGATCGTCAGCTTTCCAGTGCTCCTGAAATCTTTGGGTTTGGCCTAGTGGCCGCCTCAGGGAGCTGCCTAGAAGCTGCTGCTAGTAGCCGAAAAGAAAAACAGTGATCTATGCCCTACCATGTAAAGACCCCAGGACGTATTGGGAGCTGCAAAGGTATGATTTTATTAGCAATACAACTTCCCCTTTGCCTTTTCAGGTGATCAGAAAGTATGCTCTAAGACCGTACAGTCACTCTGCCCTTGACCCGGTGAGATTTTCCCTCTCCAGCGATTGCTAGCCCTGCAATGGCTGCAGCAGCGGCAGCAACAGCAATTTGGTGTGCCATATCTGAAGAGACAGCCTTTGATTTGCGCCTTCTGCCACCACCCTTACTTTCTTTTTTCTTGCTGCTCTCCTCCTCGCTTGATGCATCTGACGAGGATGAAGAATATGCAGAAGACGATGAAGAGGATGACTCGGTATCCTCTTTCTTCTTCTTCGTCTTCTTCTCTTTGCGTTTCCTGTGATGTCTTCTTTCGCTGCTGTCTCTGGAAGCTGGGCTACTGTCTTCGTCCTTAGGCTCATGCTTGCGATGGCGCCGGCGATGCCTTTGGCGAGTATATCCCTCATCGTCAGTAACAGCAACGGCAGCTGCAGCTCCAGCAGCCGCTGCAATGCTAGCTATCTCCGCAGGGGACCGTCCTTTTGATCGCTTTTCATCCTTCTTGCGCCGCGACCTCTTGCTCTTACTTCTTCTCTTTGCATGATCCTCAGCACTCGCCTCCTTTTCAGCTTGCTCCTCTTCTTCTTTTTTTTCCTGTTCTCGGCTCTTGGACCGATGCCGTCTTCTGTGTCGAGAGCCAGACCTTGACCGCCGGTGCGAACGTCTGTGTCGCCTTCTGCTTTCAGGAGGAAGCTGTATCACCATATCAGGCATCCTGAATTCAGAATGCACAAGGTAGCTGATTAATATGGTTAGTATGATTCATATGGTTAGTATGATTAGTATGATTAGTAGTATTAGTATGCTTTTAGGTAGTATTAGTATGATTTTAGGTAGTATTAGTATGGTTAGTATGGTTAGTATGGTTAGTATTATCAGTATGGTTAACAGACTGCATCAGTCTAGCCTAGGGTTGGTGTCACCACCCCTGACAGTCTCGGTTGTAGGAAACAGACACAGCATACACTTGGACAAGATGTGATCAAGCCTATACGGCTACTGAATTTGATAAATTATTAACAGTTATATTTAACCTTAATTCCTGAACATACGGCAGATATGGTTCCTTATTTACTGTGAACAAAACAGTTCAAATCTAGTTTTCCAAAGCGAATTGCTTCAAAGCATTTGACGATGATTGACAACCTTGACAATCGCATTTATTTTAGTCATTTGTTATAGTAGCATTTGTCATGTAGGCATGTACTTTACACCATGGACCAAAGGAGAATCCACGTGCATTTAGTGCTATTAGTGTTATAAGTGTTATAGTCATGTATTACCTAACACCTTGGACCAAAGAAGAATACACATGCACTCTAAAAATCAAATGCCTCTGACCTCAAATCAACGTAGGAGTCACCATCCTGTTCAGTCTCCCAAAGTTGCCATCGGTTAAGGGTTTAGGGTTTAGGGTTTAGGGTTCAGTGAATTAGTGTGTCCATGCTCTTGCATCACAAGTTTAGGATATGGTGTGTCCATGCTTTTGCATCACGATTTTAGGGTTTAGCGTGTCCATGCTCTTGCATCACGAGTTTAGGATTTAGTGTGTCCATGATCTTGCATCACGAGTTTAGGGTTTAGTGTGTCCATGCTCTTGCATCACGAGTTTAGGGTTTAGTGTGTCCATGCTCTTGCATCACGAGTTTAGGGTTTAGTGTGTCCATGCTCTTGCATCACGAGTTTAGGGTTTAGTGTGTCCATGCTCTTGCATCACGAGTTCATGACTACACAAGTAAGCAATTCAAGGTACCACATACACAGGATTGTGAACGTTTCACCATAAGTTGTTTTTTAAAGTTTGCTTATGTGTCGTCGAGCGCATCAAGCACCCTGACTTTCATTTCTCTGCAACCATGCTGAATCACCCTATCCCCAGACTGAACATAAATTGAAAATTAGTACGCCATGCCACAGGCGTGAGATTGAGGGAACCCTCCCGTCTGCATGCATGTGTACATACTTGAGAATAGCTACCGGGTTGGTTTATTTGTTTTCGCAGACCCTCTGCGCCTGAGCTTGGACTACCGCGCTACAGCACGGAAGGAAGTTCTCTACCTCGTCCAAGGCGATATCCCCGGACTCACCTCTGACTGTCAAAGTTAATCAACCCATTGATTCTGAATTGACCACCTGATAGGAAATGGATGAGAAAAGGTTTGGTCAAGATAGTCAATTACGCTTTGCGCATTCGTGTGTTACTTGCCCAAGCCAATGCCACAATGTGTGCGTTGCATGTGTGTATTTTGTATCTCTGTGCTACATGTTCGCATCTTGTAAGTGTATGTTGCATGTGCTTATCTTGCATGCGTGTGTTACATGTGTGACTCTTGTATGTGTATTCAAATGCGTATATCTTGTATGCCTGCTCTCCCTGTGTTTATCTTGCATGGGCGTGTGACATGTGTGTCTTGAACGCGTCCTGTTTATCTGAGTGTCTGAGTCTGGGAAGGAGCAGCAGCACTGTTTCTTTGCTGGGCTGCATTTAGCAGCTTCTAGGCAGCTCCCTTTCACCCACCTTTGGGACAAACCTGAAGCTAGCTAGTGCGTATGAAAGCAAGCATGGCAGACATACCAATGCAGCTGTAATCTTTGGGCTCGACTCAGTCGTTGGCTTATGGAGCTGGGTGAAAGCTGCTACGCGTAGCCCCCAAAATAAACAATGAGCAGCTTGTCATTCCCAGTGAGTTGTGACTGACTTGGATGAAGAAATGAGGGCGTTGAAGCGCATTCGTGATGAGTCCAGAATCAAGGATATCATGAGGGATGAGTCTCCCCCACCCACCCACCCAAACCCACCCACCCACCTACCCACCTACCCCCCACCCCTATCCCCCCCCCCACCACCACCACACCCCCCTACCCCCCTACCCTTACCCCTACGCTAGAACGGGATTGCATGCATGAGGCACTTGGAGTCTACTATGCAGGTGCTGGCTGCCATTCGATGTGGGCTAGGTGGATGTGAGGAGAGCATGCTGGTGGTATGGTTATTGGGTGGTTTATGGTTGAATCGTGTGGGGGCATGCAGTTGGTTGTAGCATGTACTGGATGGACCCCTAAGAGCATATAAGTAGTGGTACATGTGGTGAGAGCTGGGGGCTCCGTGTTTGTTCGGCATGACTGTTACTGTTTCTCATGGAAGCATCTCTGACAAACGGCGGGGTCTTGGGTTTGGGGTGATGTTGGGAACTAGAAACACCTGATGGTGCGGCCTCACTTGCGTGGCTCTTGGGGTGGTAGGGGGTAGGGATAGGGGGGTAGGGGGTGGTGGTGGTGGTGGTGGTGGGGATGGGGGTGGGGGGTTTGGTATGTGGGTGTGGGTGGGTGGGGGAGACTCACCCCTCATGATATCCTTGATTCTGGACTCATCACGAATGCGCTTCAACGCCCTGATTTCTTTATCCAAGTACGCTGCGTACCCATCGCGAGGGATGTAGAGGGCGCACATGACCGGCACGCGGCAACTGGTAAGGGTGGCCGATGGGCAGCAGGTCGCTCCTTAATAATAAATAGCGCGCGTAGTGCGCGCTCGCCGTGATGGTCTCATGGAGGCTACGGAGGAGATATGCACGAAAACTAGAAGCAGGCTAGAGCTATGGGTCCTGACGGATTACGAGCGCCTTCGCCGGCGACCTTCAGCCGCACTGGGGACCTGATGACACAGAGAGTGCACAATTGAATGTTCGTTTTTTTGTCTGGAATAGATGAGCGCGTGACCTCGCTGCGCGTTTACCGGTTGAGTTGCTGTCAGTTGCTCAGCTTCCACGCTCGGCACCAAGGTGGCGAAACCTAACTACCGTGATTGGACGTCAGCCCGCCGCTGCCACGAGTGTACAGCTGTTGCACGCGTGCTGACGCTCAGGACCATGGGACAGCCTGCAACAGCCTGCAACAACCCTTCCCTCCCAACAACCCTACGCGGCCAGCGTCGGCGTCGGTGGGGCGTTGGACAGGTGCCGAACCCAAGTACACGTGCCTCTCATTTTTATGAAGGCCGTACCCTCCCCCCCTGCACCCGTCTTCTTCCTCATGCACATCAGTGGCGCTTAGATTGTTGCATGTCAGTGCATGCGTCTCATGCTCGAATCAAAGCCTTTCTTCCGTAAAACCGCTTTCAATGCTCGTCTGAAATCGCCGACACACGCCAAAAGAGCTGTGGTGTCAATGGCAACTTCTTCCGAACAAAACGTAGATCCCCCGCGAGTGTTGTCCATCCAGTCGCATGTGGTCCATGGCTACGTGGGCAACAAGTGTGCAGTTTTTCCCCTCCAGCTTCTTGGATTTGAGGTGGATCCAGTGTACAGTGTACAATTCAGTAATCATACCGGCTACCCCACCTTCAAAGGGTCGGTGTTTGATGGAGAGCATCTGCAAAGCCTTGTCCAAGGGTTGGAGGTGAATGGGATCACCAAATATTCACACCTGTTGACAGGTAGGTACAACAGTTGCATGGGGGCTGACAGACCCCCCACCCCCCCACCCACCCCACCCACCCACCCACACGCCCCCTCCCCACGCACCCACCCACCCACCCACACTACACACACACACACATATACACACACACACACGTATCGGTAATTGCCCCCAGTGAAAGCAAACAGGCTGGCCCCCTCAACCTCACGCCTCATAATAAGGCACACTATGTATTTATTTATTTATTTACAACACTTATCGCACGTGCATTATGGATGGGATGCATGGCAGTGTTTTTCTTTTGGGCCACTGGTAGCAGCTTCTAGGCAGCTCCCTGAGCCTGACACAGGGCTAAACCCCTAGATTTCAGTAGCACTGGTAAGCTGACGATGTCAGCTGTCAGATGCACCAGCTTGCGCTAGCTTTGATCAAGCAGCCAGGCAGGGGAGCTGCCCAGAAGCTGCTACATGTAGGCCAAAAGAAAAACAATGATGCATGGACGACAGTGAGGCAGTACCTGGCATAGCTTACGGGCATTGTTTTTCTTTTCAGCTATGAGCAGCAGCTTCTAGGCAGCTCCCTGACTCATCCTCTGGGCTATCTGCCAAGATTTCAGCATGTGTAGATTACTGATGACATCAGCGTCCAGGTGCAGTAGACTGCGTTAGCTTTGGCTGGATAGGGAGGCAGGGGAGCTGCTTAGAAGCTGCAGTCCGTAGCTGAAAAGAAAAGCACTACTTACAGGGTGGGATGAAAAAACGGGCTTGCTCTCCTGTGGCATGTTGCATGGCTGAGGTGTATTGCTGATGTACCTCACTTTGGGTGGCTGGGTGGTGGTTGGGGGGTGGGTGGGGGAATAATAGGGTGGGTGCGGCCTTGCCTTCATGGGGGGTGGATGGGAGGGGGGGTGACCCTGGGTGGGTGGGTGGGTGCCCTGCATGCTGGGGGAGGGGGGAGGAGGGGGGGCTGGGTGGGTGGTTGGATAAGGGTGGTTGAATGCGCGCTTGCCTGCATTGGGGGGTTGGGGGTGGGATGGGTGGGTGGCCTGCATGGGGGGGAGGGGGCCTGGGTTGGGGTGGGATGGATACGGTGGTTGAATGCGGACGTTGGCCCTGACGGGGCGGGTTGGTGGGTGGGTGGCTTGGGGGATTTAAAGGTGTTGTGGGGTGGGTGCCTGGCATGGGGGGAGTGGGGGTATGGGGGATTAAGGGTGGTTGGATGCGCGCTTTGCTTGCATATAAAGCGGCTCCGAACGAATGTTGTCGAGGAGATGAAGTTGAGCAAACAAAAAAAGTATGGCAATGATGAAATGAAAGCATAGCAGTCGTCAGTAGTTGGAAAATTAACTTTACAAATGTATACGTTGTAGGGCCCCTGGGTATGATGATTTGATTGGTTGTAATGAGGTAGGGGATTGACCCCCTGCTAAGTTAGCCCCCACTTACCTTAAACCTAAAACCATATAAACCCTAAACATTTGAATAAAAAACCGAATCACTCAACCCTAAACCCTAAAACCCCTAAACCTAAGTGGGGTCTAAACCCCACCTACCCACCCACCCACCAAATCATGAATGGATGGGCGGGTTGGGGGGTTGGGGGGTTGAGAGGGGGGGGGGGGGGGGGGGGGGGGGGGGGGGGGAGATAATGCAGGCAGGAGCTTGGAACACAAAACGCTGTCCAGTTCGAAGTGTTGGCTATGAAAGTAATGATAACGCCTGGTGGGGCGTGGTATCAAGGGAACCTCATCTTACGGCGGTAGGGAACGGGCTGCTACATTGCCTGGACAAAGCTACCATGGCGGGTGACAGCGACCGCGAACACGAAAGCGCACCCGTGGGGATCCGAACCCGGCACCTTAGTCGTTCTAGGAGCTTTACCTCTGAGCCATGCATCACTAGATGATATAGATCAGGAAGGAGATGGGAAGAAGTATGTGATTTTGTGATTTGTGAACACTGCAAAGACCAACACCTGGTGTGTGGCAGGGGTTGGGATGGAGGGTTGGTTGAGAAAAGGTACACCCTAGTCACTATAGAGTCAATTGTACTACATTGACATAACGACTTGAGGCTCGAGTCCATCATCAATCAACTGCCATGCTCATGTTGCTCCAGATATCATCAATCACCATTTTTTTATCATCAACCGCCATGTTGTCATCATCAATCAATATTTTTATTACATCATCAACGCGAGTAGCTGTTATCAGTTCTTCGTCCTCATCAATCACCATTTGTACATCAATTCACAATTTGATCATATCTTAAGTTATTTTGGCCCCCTTTTTTGTCTTGCGTTGCGTAAGGATATATTTGCGTTCACCATTATTGCTTGCAGAAAATAGCAGAAAGAAACTATAGGAAAACTAAGAAGAAGCTATACTGCCACTGCGGAACCCCGACGTTGTGTATGGTAAGGCGAACCCGAACATCGGACAGACGATACACGACAGAACAGAACAGGACAGAACAGGACAGACAGACATGACAGGACTGACTGACTGACCTGCCTGGGGCTGACTGACTGGACTGGACTGATCTGACTGACTGACTGACTGAACTGACTGACCTGACTGACAGGACAGACAGGACAGACATATGACAGACTGAACAAAGGGGTTAACTCTTGGAGGCTTCCGCCCCTCAGAAAGGGGGGTGCTCCGCCAAAATCACTGATGACCGAGAACTGAAACATCGAAGGCCCTGTAGAATGTGTGTATGTTGCAGTCCAGGGGTAGGCCAAATAGGCTAAAGGGACTTGCCTAACCGTGACAGGAAGGGCTCAAAAAGAAAAAAACATTGACGAGCTTAACCCCAAATATGAAATATATCATATCTGTATATGTGAAGTGCATCACTAGGGCAATTTGCTTCATTGATTGATGTGAACCCCTGAGCTTGTGTATGGTAACACCCCAGCTTGTGTATGGCAACCCCTGAGCTTGTGTATGGTAACACCTCAGCTTGTTTATGGCAACCCCTGAGCTTGTGTATGGTAACACCTGAGCTTGCATATGTGTAGGGACCGGCACATCATATGATGTTGACCAAAGGCGAGTATGATATCATATGATACCATACAAAATGCATCATATGATATTGTACAGAAATGGTAACTTTAGCCCAGTCAGACTGCCGGCATCATATGCCATCATATAGCCGTTCCCTATGTATATGTGTAGTGCATCACTAGGGCAAATCGCCTGCTTGATGGATAAGTGTGGATGGGGCAAACCAATCGATTTACCGACGGGGGCCCTGAGTTTGTGTCATTGGTAATTTAATTATATGGTTAATCAAATAAATGAAACTCGCACGGATTATCCAGGGTACATCACCATTTCACCAATATGACTCCCATTTCTCAGTTTCAAAAGCATCCAATGCCGCCTTGCCCACCCACTTGCAACTTCAAAAAAATCCAATTTGCTACCAATTTCTTATTTCTTATTTGACTACATTTTCTTATTTGACTCCAATTTATTATTTGACTCCAATTTCTTCTTTACACGAGCCTACAATGCCGCCTTGCCCACTCACTTTCAATTTTTACAATTTATTATTTGACTCCAATTTCTTATTTGACTTCAATTTCTTCTTTACACGAGCCTACAATGCTGCCTTGCCCACTCTCTTGCAGCTTTTACAATTGATTGTTTAACTCAAATTCCTTCTTTACACGAGCCTCGAATGCCGCCTTGCCCACTCACTTGAAACTTTGAACATTTCCTATTTGCCACCAATTTCTTACTTCTTATTTGACTCCATTTTTCTTATTTGACTCCAATTTCATAATTGACTCCAATTTCTTCTTTACACAAGCCTCTAATTCCGCCTTGCCCCCTCACTTGCAACTTTTCCAATTATATTCTCACTCCATGAGAGCCTCCAAATGCCGTACTTTCCTTGCCCACTACTCATTCACTCACTTCATCACCCACAACTTCGACGCAGCAGCACCAATCCCTCACTCACTCACGCACTCACGCACGGCACGCAGCATCACACGCACGCCGCAGACACGCAGCGCACGCAGCACTCACGACGAACGCACGCACGCACGCAGGCACGCACTCACGCACGCACGCACGCAGTCACGCAGCACGACGCACGCAGCACGCACGCAGTCCGCACGCACGCACGCACACGCAGAACGGAGCGCACGCACTGCACGTCACGCCCACTCACGACACGCCAAGCGGCACGAGACGCACCCAGCCGGCACATACTCACGACTACCGCACTCACTCACGTCCGCACGCACTCAGACTCACGCACTCAACGCAGCGCAGAACTAACGCACGCACGCACAGCGGTCCACGGCGCAGCGCCAACGCACGCATGCCACTACCACTCACCACGCACGCACGCACTCACTCCACGCACTCACTCACTCATGACTAGATCACTTCACGGCACGCACGCAAACGCATGCAAGGCACGTCGACTCCTCACTCACTCACTCATCACACCACACTCACGTACAACTAACTCATCACCACCTCGACTGAACTCACTCACTAACTCAATCATCACTCATCATCTGTACATGTCAGCTCAATGCAATGTTGTCAATCAAGTCACTCACTCCTCACTGCACGCACTGACTCACTCACTAATTCACTCACATCACTCACTCATCACTCACTCACCTCACTCACTCACCACTCACTCACTCAATCACTCATCACTCACTAACTCAAAACTAAATCATTCACTCATCACGTCACTCAGCCACCCACTCACTCACTTACTCCACACTACAAATCAACTTTCACTCCAATCCACTCATCACTTCAAATCACTCACTCACTACTCAATCTTATCAATAGGCAGGACTTGCAGAGTATGTTGATCCAGTGCTGGGAGTACGCTATGTGAGACGACTTATGTTCACGGAATGGTTGCAAGCCCTACACAGGCAAAATCGTCCTCTAGGCCATCATGAGTCACGTTAAGTTGCTCGTACAACCTCCCTTGCGCCTTATGGTATGTATGTGTATGTGGGGTTACCGTCGCAGGGAGGTGGGTGGCCAAGTAGGTAAGGGACTGCCCAACGTGACAAGAAGAGATCTAAAGAAGAATCAAGCATGTGCACTGACCCAAACAATCATTACCGACGGGATCCTGAATGAAAGGACCCATCAGACCATTCTGCATGTGGGCGGACCGGGAGTTATCATATGCGTTGACCAAAAGCAAGTGATATCATATGAAATCTCCAAACAGCATCATATTTTAGGAGGATCCGGTGAATAAATTGGTAACTTTGCCTGTCAGAATGACGGCATCATATGACATCATTCAATGTTGCCTATGTCCCTACATGTCGGTGCCTGTGTGGGCACTCATCTCTCCGCTCAAAGTCTGTATGATTCAATTGCTCTTGTATTTTTTCAAATGTTCTTGTTGTGATTCAAATGTCTTGTATTGTTCAAATGTCTTGTATTTATTCAAATGTCTTGTATTATTCAAATGTCTTGTATTGATTCAAGTGTCTTGTATTTATTCAAATGTCTTGTATTATTCAAATGTCTTGTATTGTTCAAATTTCTTGTTTTTATTCAAATGTCTTGTATTATTCAAATGTCTTGTATTGTTCAAATGCCTTGTATTATTCAAATGTCTTGTATTATTCACATGTGTTGTATTTATAATACCTATATCTACCAAATGACCTGGAGAGACTTAGACATGTCTATAATCGGTCGCAGATTGAACCCTGTCACACACCTGGTTTCCGTTGCTATTGCATCGGGGGAAGTATTGTATTCTGCAGACGGTTAGACGCCAAATCGACAGTGTATAGAACCTCGTAACAGTTCTTCTTCTAATATGACAGGACTGATACATGTCCTTCGCCTCATGCCATTCTCTTGCTATCGCCTAAACGTTTTTCTTGCACCCAAAGTGGTACCTCCTGGGCTGTATTGCACCCTCTTCAGCCAACCAGTATGAAGCAGAACTGTTGACTGACCTCAAAATCACGAGTGTCGAAGACGGTTTTGCTGCATGTGAAGCACTGCATGCTCAAGGACCTCAAACTGTGGTGGGTCCCAAATAGTGTTTTATTTTTCGACGACGCGTCGCAATCATTCGGTCCGCCATTCCGTAGATGCTCCCCCCCCCCGCCCCCCCCCCCCCCCCCACCCCCCCCCCCCCCCCCCCCCCCCCCCCCACCCCCCCCCCCCACCAGCCACCCCCCCCCCCCCCTCCCCCCCCCTCCATCCCCCCCCCCCCGCCCACCCCCCTCCCTCCTCCCCAACCCCCCCCAAAAAAAAAACCGATATTGGGACGCGCTGCCCCCCGACCCCCCAGGCTCTGCGCTTCGCACTTCGCCATTTGTGCGATGGGTCTACGCAACATCCATGAATCAGGCTTGAGTGGCCAAGTAGCTAACTCAATCCTGGGCTGTGCACAAATCTGAAACGAAAAATCTGCCTCTGGTTCCACATTATTTTGCCACAGTGCACATGGACTTCGGTCATATTATCCACTGGCTAGCATCAAACTCAGGCCCCAGTGGTAAAACTAATTGTTGGGTTCAGTTTCATCAGCCTTTTCCTTTAGCCCTCCCTGTCACGGTTGGGCAAGTCCTTATCCTATCGTGGCCTCCCCCGGACTGTTAAACTGCACACATGACCTTGGTTGGAATTTGACCGACTTGTAGGTGATCCCAGCATGTCCCGGCAGAGAGGAATTAGGATGTGAAGTGGACTCTTATTCTAGGCTGATGCCACCCGCACCAGCAAGAAGGTGGTCCCGCCTACCCGGTCACTCGCGGGATTTCAAGCCACATAAATGCATGACTTCAGGGTACAGGTACGAATGGGGTCAACGCATCCTGGTCATATGTAAATGCCTTACTTCATCGGTACTGAGCTACGATATGGTGGTCGGATGCCATCACGTGTCATATGTAAATGCATAACTTCACGTGGTACAGGTACCGAATGTGTGGTCCCATGATCCTGTGTCATATGTGAGGCATACTGTTTCACTGGTACCGGTACGAATGGGGTCACATGCTCTGTGTCATATGTAAACTTGCATACTCTGCACCTGCACAGGTCGAGAATGGTGTGTCAATGGCATGCCTGGTCGTCTAATGTAATGTGACCTCTTCACTCGGTACAGGTACGAATGGGGCGTCAATGCACTCACTGTGTTATATGTTAAATGCCCAACTTCATCGGTACAGGTATATCAACGACATCGGTGGTTCATGCATTCCCTGTTGTCATGTATGTACAATGCCTAACTTCACTGGATACAGGTAGCGAACTTGGGTGGTCAATGAGGCCTGTGTCATATGAAAGTGCATGTACATGTAGGTAAGGTACGAATGGTGTCAATGCATCCTTCAGTTTGTGTGTTCATAGTAAATAGCACCTACTTCACTGGTACAGGTACGAATGGTGGTCAATGAGTCTGTGTCATTATGTACATGCATACTTCAACTGTACAGTACGAATGGTGGTCACTGCTCGTGTCATATGTAAATGCATACTTCACTTGTACAGGACGAATGATGGTCAAGCATCTGTGTGAGTCATAGTGTAATATTGCATACTTCATTGGCTACCAGGTACGAATGGTTGGGCCATGCATAGTGTCAGTCTGTAAATAGACATCTTCAATTGCCATAGTGTTCGAATGGTGGTCAAGTAATCTCTGTGTGTCATAGTTAAATGTCATATTCACTAGGTAATCCACAGGGTAACGAATGGTGGTCAATGCATCCTGTGTCATAATGTAAGCAATACTTCACTGGTACCAGGTACGGAGGTGGTCAATGCCGATCGTGTCTATGTAAATGCATACTTCACTGGTACAGGTACGAATGGTGGTCAATGCATCCTGTGTCATATGTAAATGCATACTTCACTGGTACAGGTACGAATGGTGGTCAATGCATCCTGTGTCATATGTAAATGCATACTTCACTGGTACAGGGTGCTGTAATGGTGTCAATCGCATCCTGTGTCATATGGTACATGATACTTTCACTGGTAACAGGTACGAATGGTGGGTCAAAGCATTCTGTGTCATATGTTCAAGCATACTTCACTGGTACAGGTACGAAATGAGTGGTCAATGAATCCGTTGTGTCATATGTAAAATGCTTTACTTCAATGGGAAAGGGGTACGAAATGCGGGGTCAATTGCACCTGTGTCCCCCTCTTTGTAAAGTACTTACTGGTTAGGTACGATGGTGGTTCAATGCCTCCTGTGTCAATGTTAAATGCTACTTCATTGTACCCGTTCCATCAACCAGACCTGGCGGCCGAATTGGGTCAATGCATCACCGTGTCATATGGAATGCATACTTCACTGGTAAACAAAGGACGAATGGTGGTCAAGATCTGTGTCTTATGTACATGCATACTTCATGACAGGCTACGATGGTGGTCAATGATCCTTGGTCATATTAAATTGTAAAGTGCTTTATCCTTCTATCTTGGTACAGGTACACGAAAGGGGGTGTCTAATGCATCCGTGTCATATGAGTAAGTAACATCCTTCACTGGTACCGGTACGAATGGTGGTCTAATGAATCCTGTGTCATATGTAAATGCATTATCACTTGGACAGGTGACGCATGGTTTGGTCATAATGATTGTCTGTGTCATCTGTACATGCATAATTCACTGGTACAGGGTTACGAAATGGTGGTCAATGCATTCCTGTTTCATATGTCAATGCTGAACTGTCCTGTGGCAGTTTAAACGACATGGTGGTCATGCCTCCTGTGTTGTCCATATGACTGTCATTTACTTCATGGTACAGGGTGTACGAATGGTGGAGTCAATGCCCTCTGTGTATAGTAAATGCATATATTGTAAATGGCTAACAGGTACGGAATTACTTCACTGGTACAGTTACGAGATGGTGTCAATGCATCGTTCGAGGTAAATCATACTTCACTGGTACAGACGAATGGTGTCATGCATCCTTGTCATATGTAAATGACATACTTCCTGTACATGTAGCAATGTGGTCAATGCAGCCTGTGTCCAGATGTAATGCATACTGCACTGACAGTACGAATGGGGGTCAATGCAATCCTGTTCATATGTAAATGCTGCTTCACTGGTAAGTAACGAATGGTGGTCAATGCTCCTGTGTCATATGTAATGCTAAGTCACTGGTACAGGGTAAAGAAGGGTGGTCAAGGCATCCTGTGTCATATGTAAAGCATACTTCACGGTACAGGTACAATGGTGGTCAATGCATCATGATGTCATATGTAAAATGCATACTTCACTGTACAGGTACGAAATGGTGGGTCAATGCATCCTTGTCAATGTAAAGGCCCCCGCAAAAATTACTTCACTGGTACAGGGCAATGGTGGTCAATCATCCTGTGTCCATATGTAAATGCATACTTCACTGGTACAGGTAAGAATGGTGTCAAATGCATCCTGGGTCATAGTTAAATGCATACTTCACTGTACAGGTACGAATGGTGGATCAAGCATCATGTGTCATATGTAAATGCTTTTTTTGAGAAAAATTATACGTCACTGTAACAGTACGAATGGTGGTCAATGCATCCTGTGTCATATGTAAATGCATACTTTCACTGGTACAGGTACGAATGGTGGGTCAATGATCCTGTGTCCATATTAATGCATACTTCATGGTACAGGTAGCGAATGGGTGGTCATGCATCATGTTCATATGTAAATGCAGACTTACACTGTAAAGGTAAGATGGTGGTCAATGCATCCTGTGTCATATGTAATGCATAGCTGCACTGTACGGTACGAAGGGTGGTCAGGCATCCTGTGTCATATGTAAAGGCCATCTTCAACTGTACGGTACGAATGGTGGTCCATGCTCTGTGTCATAGGTATGCATCGTCACTGGTACAGGTACGAATGGTGGTCATGCATCCGGTGTCTATGATAAATGAATGCTCACTGGTACGGGTACGAATGTGGTCATGTATCCTGTGTCAATGGATGCATACTTACGGTACAGGTACGATGGTGGTCAATGCATCCTGTGTCATTGTAATGAATACTCACTGTACAGGTACGAATGGTGGTCAATGCCTCCTGTGTCGAGGTAAATGCATACTTCACTGGTAAATAGGTACGAATGTGGTCATGCATCCTGTGTCCTATGTAAATGCATACTGCACGGGTAACAGGTACGAATGGGTCAATGCAGCCTGTGGTCATAGGTAATGCATACTTCACTGTAACGGTACGAATGGTGTCAATGCGCCTGTGTTCATAATGTAATGCATACTTCACTGGTACGTACGATGTGTCATGCTCTGTTCATATGTAAATGCATACTTCACTGGTACAGGTACGAATGGTGGTCAATGCATCCTGTGTCATATGTAAATCATCTCACGGTACAGGTACGATGTGGTCAATGCATCCTGTGTTATGTAAACTTGCATACTTCACGGTACAAAAGGGGTAGAATGGGGTCAAGCATCCTGTGTCATAGTTAAATGCATACTTACTGGTACAGAGTACGAATGTGGTCAATGACCTGTTCATAGGTAAATGCTACTTCACTTGGACGGTAACGAATGGTGGTCAATGCATCCTGGTCAGATGTCAATGCATACTTCACTGGTAAGTCCGAATGGTGGTCTGCACCTGTGTCAGATGTAAAGTGCATACTTCCACTGGTAAGGTACGAATGGTGGTCAATGCAGCCTGTGGTCAGATGTAATGCATGCTTCACTGTAGGCAGGTACGAATGGGGGTCATGGCATCCTGTGTCATATGTCAATGCATACTTCACTGGTACAGTACGAATGTGGTCCAATGCACTGTCATATGTAAATCATACTTCACTGGTACAGTACGAATGGTTGGTCAATGCATCCTGTGTCCATAGTAAATGCCATACTTCACTGGTACAGGTACAATGGTGGGCATGCATCCTGTGTCATATGTTAATGCTACGTCAACTGGACAAGACGAATGGTGTCAATGCAGCCTGTGTCAGATTCAATGCATACTCACTGGTACAGGTCGAATGGTGGTCAATGCATCCTGTGTCATATGTAAATGCATACTTCACTGGTACAGGTACGAATGGTGGTCAATGCATCCTGTGTCATATGTAAATGCATACTTCACTGGTACAGGTACGAATGGTGGTCAATGCATCCTGTGTCATATGTAAATGCATACTTCACTGGTACAGGTACGAATGGTGGTCAATGCATCCTGTGTCATATGTAAATGCATACTTCACTGGTACAGGTACGAATGGTGGTCAATGCATCCTGTGTCATATGTAAATGCATACTTCACTGGTACAGGTACGAATGGTGGTCAATGCATCCTGTGTCATATTAATGCAGGACTTCACTGGTTACAGGTCGAATGGGGGGTCAATGACATCCTGTGTTTATATGTTAAATGCATACTTTACTGGTAACAGTAACGAATGGTGTCAATGCATCCGGTGTCATATGTAAATGCATACTTCACTGGTACAGGTACGAATGGTGGTCAATGCATCCTGTGTCATATGTTGGGCTTGCTTGATTCACATAACATTATTTTTATTATGTGCAGAAGGTAACTGAGTTGAAAAGCAGAATCAGGTAGTAATTCATGGCTCAGGGGGAGCTAGCGGAGCAAGGGTGGTGAAAGGTGCAGTCGCCTTCAAGCTCTACCATTGAGCGGTGTCAATAAGGTACGGGCATATATCAAAGGGAATGGAAGCACAGGACATTACAAAGGAAGGGGACGTTCCCTACGAGACAAGAGCGCAACCACATAATGGTGGCTAGGTTTAGGGTATAGTAGGATGGTGTAACCAGCCGGTATAGCTGACAGAAACTAGGCAGTGTGACAACAGACAGCTATCGCTGACAAACGTGATGTTGATACTATCACCTGAAACTTATCCAGTTGACAATCTCTTGAATGATTGACCATGCGCAATGTACGATGTGCGATGTACAGGTGATCTGCTGGCTGCTCTTCTCCTGGCACACATGCATATGCAGCCGGATGACCTGGCATCTGCTATAGAGACTGCAATCGCAACTCTGCAGACGGTTCTACAGGACACTGCCCAGAACTGTGGTGAGGCTGCATTAGCAGCTGACAGGACACCTGAGGTGAGGCAATCAGTATTCTTTTCTGTGCGACCCGTCGCAAATTGAGCAACTCGGTGCGATCTCAGGAGGACCGCTGCCCCCCCCCCCCCCCCCCCCCCCCCCGGCTACTGCGCGATCGCAAAACCAGAGTTGGCTCTTTGCAGTAAACACATGCAAACCTCTACTGTCATGGACTTCCCTACTCCTACTAAACCCTCGGGATCAAATACGACTAAGAGTACGATGTAACAACTTTACCCTTATTGCCTTTCTTCACTCTTATGAAGATCCTAATAAGAGCTTTACCAATGCCACATTGAATTAATTGTAACACAGCCCTACTACTGGACCATGATGATAGGTATCCAGTCGGATTTAGCCTGGCAACATACCTAAAACATGTTTTCCTGCACAGGCCACACCAGGCATCAATCATTAATGATTGACACCAACCACAGGTTTTTAGTGTGCCACGTGTTGCAAATTGAGCGACTCAGTGTGGCCCCAATGTGACGCGCTGCCCCCCGACCCCCCAGGATCCATGCTTAGCGCTCCGTCCTATACCATGCTACACCACAATCCAATGCGCAGGCGTTGTTGTGCAATTTTATAACACAACTGGGACTACAGCAAACTGAACCAAAAAAGCAGTGGCCACAGCCAGCCTTATGAATATTTAGTAGTGGTTGCTGAATCCAAGAGCCATGTAGATTGGGTTTGTATGGTATGAGAACGCTGGTGGGGCGGGGTGGTTTACGGAACCCGTCCATACCCGGTGGTTCTTCTACCTCAACTGGACAAGCTATCAGCGCGTTAACAACGACCTGCAACGCCAAAAGCGACGGAGGGGGAACTCGAACCCCCGACTCTTCATCCTCAGAGTGATTTGGTATACCACTAGACCATGTATAGCACTGAAAGGGGCTGTAGTATGTTACAGTTCCAGGGTGTAGGCCAAAATAGGCTAAAGGGACTTGCCCAACTGTATAGGAGGGGCTTAAAAATAAGGCCTATGAACTAAACCCCAAACAATCGTTTTACCGACAGGGGCCCTGAGTTCGTTCTACAGTGATCATTTAATTCTACAATATACCGTAATAAAATCATCTTCTCATCAGGGATGGTAATTTAATTGTGCGATTATTATCGCAATCTTAATAATTGGGAATTTATTGAGCATGGATAAGTTATCATTAGTTCAGTATGCCGTCTGTTTAGGTAGGACAGAAACCGAGATATATACAAATACATTTATCCAGTTGTAACCCCGGTTTGAATTCCAACTGCAAGCTTTGCAGCATTGTTGTAACCTCATATAGTATCATGAAATACACCAATATAGTATCGGGTTGATTACATCATCTCAGTATCATGTTGTACATCAATATCAGTATCATGTTTTGTACATCAATATCGTATCAATGTGTACATCAATATCAGTAGATGTTTGTACTCAATATCATATCATGTTGTACACATATCAGTATCAGGTTGTACATCAATATTCAGTATCATGTGTACATCAATATCATATCAGGTTGTACATCAATATCATATCATGTTTGTATATCATCAATATCAGTATCATAGTTGTACACCAATATCAGTCATCCTGTTGTAAAGCAATATCAGTTAAAAAAAATCGGTTGTACACAAGATCAGTACATGTTGACACCAATAAGCAGTATCATGTTGTACATCAATAGCAGTATCAGGTTGTACTCAAGATAGTAATCATGTTGTACATCATATCAGTATCATGTTTGTACATCAATCAGTATCATGTTGTAACATCAATATCAGTACAGTTCAGGTTCACTCAATAGCGCATCATGGTGTACATCATTCAGATCATACAGGGGCGCTGTGTTTTGTTGGCGGAGCCCCCCCTTTCTGGGGACGGGAGCCTACAGGGACACCCCTGAACCCGCCCTGACCTGGTAGTCGGGTTTCTTATTCTATCACATGTTGTATGCAAGTATCCCTGCCCTAACAAGTCGCAACCATGAGCTTTGGTCCCTTATCCGATTACGGTGCCACCTGTTCCTCCGATAGCACATCTCTGCTCAAGTTCCACATCGCTGCGACATGCCTAGGACTTGTGCTGTATGCGTAATCGTATTTTCCTCAACAACATCATGAAAAGGCACTTTCCCTGTCGCAGGTCTGCCGTGCTAGAGAGCTGAGATTAATCCAGAACCAGGCAGCCATCATTGGACCGACTATCCAACTGAAATGCAAAGTATACCCGTGAAGACAGACATTCCCGTGGTGCCAGACATTCCCGTAATGCCAGACATCCTGAAGCCAAGCACCTGGAGATGATGATGATCCGCATTTGTGTGTGCAAGATGGTCGTTTGGAATTAATGTATGCTGATCACCTTTTCATCACTCTCATTGCGGGAGTTTGTCCTATATAAATAGCGCGTTGTCCGTGACGGGTTTAGCCGCTTTTGGCTTAGGCAGTTGGGCTTTTGGTTTCATATCTTGCTGACCTGTTGCCCAGGTGTCCACAGGGGTCTTCCCGTCGGTGCGACGGACTCAATGCGAGTGTGATTAGTCTTCTTCAAACGAACCCAGGGGTTGCGTCTGGACCGCCCCATAATCGTAGTTGCGTCCTGGGACGCCCCAACTCGTAAGTGGCGTCTGGGACCGCACGCTCTCTCCAGACTGCGTCATTCTATAACAAACCCGTAGCCCACGGCATGGAGTGGGGTGGGCCAATCAACTGATGGGGGAGACCACTATAGGCAACCACAGCCTGACCTGCGTATGCGACGCAACCACTCTTGAACCTGCATCTGGGACGCAACGGACCTCCCATGTTGCGTCCTGCGTCGCAGATGCTCATCTCACTACACTTCACCCCGCCCACATGGTCCTCATCATAGTTGCTAATTGGAAAGTGGGTATTTATACCCAGTGACATACTGGTCCATTACACCATTACACTGACCGTGATGGCATCTGTCAATCAGGCACCTGAATTTAGTGCGTTTAAACGACTGATGGTTACTGAACGCTGCATACGTCTTTAAACTGTTCAATCTCCTGGAGTATTAAGGCGCCCTGATTTTTCCGTGGGGAACGGCACATGGGGTATTGGAATTGAAGCATGGTGGAGGGCAGCTCTAGCTGAAACCCACTTAACAATCTAACCCGTCCATGATCCCCATGATTGTTCGCCAACAAACATGAGCCCCCCTTTTGTGGTGGCACCCCCCCCCCGCCAACCCCGGGTTTTTGTGATAAAGCCCATGTTAATCACACCCACAACGACTGGTAATGATGATGAGTTCTTGCTTGGGACCTTCACGATCTGATTTTGAAAACACAAAACCAAACAGCCCCCCCCCCCCCCCCCCCCAGTTTGGGGGCACCCCCCAACCACTTTGTCTTTTTAAGGTAAACATTCAATTATACGTGGTACATGTTTAATGAATAGCCAAATAGTGTTTTTGGAGGAGTTAAAGACGCTTCCCTTTTTGCATTTTACAATGCATAGCACATCTTCTAACGTAATAGCGTATTATGTTTTTAGTTGACATCGTATATAATCAGTTACCTTGACTCTCATCTACCAGTATTCGAGCGACCGGTGCAAGTTCGTTTGTTTGCGGGTTGGCATCACCCGGGTTTAGGGTTTAGGGTTTAAAACTAGGCCCACCATATATCAAGCCTTATGTGCGCCTACTCTTTTGTAAGAGTGGCAACACAATTTGAACTGAATCCTTGGTGCTGCTGGTTTGTGTCTGGAGACCCACCTCCTGGGGTAACATTCCATACGAAAAAACATTGTCTACATTGGGCCTGATGACGAGGGAAATGAATGGTCGTAAACAATCCTCCCAAAGCGATGGGCGTTGTCTGAACGTTTATTAAGGTTTTGGAATGCATTAAATATGTTAGGATCGCGTACTGGCCTCCTGGGATTATCAGCTACAATGCTTAATATAAATCCCGCCCCGGGGTTTTTGATTCATTTAACCTGTACGATGTCCATTGTTATCAGTGATTATGATTCACGACGTAAACGGGGTTAAGTGAATTACTGGATTGTCGCCGTTCGTATGTATTTTAACTTGTTCCAGGGGTAGCAAATAGGCTCGAGGGACTTGAACTACAAACAGAAGGCGCCAAACAAACACAAGAACTTGTGAACTGAATCCCTAAAATCAATAACGGCGGGGGTTAGAGTTCGTGCTCCATATCATTTTAAACCTAACTATTTCATTTATCTATTACAACTATTTCCATCCTCAGGGGGGGGGGGGGGGGGGGGGGGGGGGGGGGGGGGGGGGGGGTGAAGAAGTAAGATTAATTAAAATTCTCATTGCACTAAGTCTTGCAACAAAGTCATGCTCGATTCGCATTACAAAAAAATCTCCTCGTTGTACTCAGTATATTTCAGCCCATCAGGCTAGCCCCGGACCCCTGGTACACAATATACCGGTATAAATATACTGTCTCACTTCCCAGGTCCTTGAAGTACAGAATAACAGCACTAAACTACTTAACATTATATCGCAATTATGTCTGAAGTGACTTCCATTTATGCCAGCACCTGACGGTAAGGCATTTGTTAGCATACTGCGCTAGGCTACACGGAGACGCCCAATTAGATTCCCATGACCCCTCAGGTACTACTTCTTGCCAAATGGGTCACGCGATAGAGCGTAGGCTAGCTATCGACTAGACGGCAGGGTACTTCCATTGACCAAATTGGCCAGCGCTTCAGCGTGTTTGAAAGAAACCAAACTGCGCTTTGTAGTGCAAAAAACGCAAAAATGCTTGCTGCGCCCACAGGGGGTTGCAAAAAACTGCGCGAAACGTGCAGTGGGGCTCAAAAAGGCAGCGCGGTTGGAAGTACCCTGCTAGACGGCCAAACTTAGATTATCATGCTCCGTCTACCATGTCATCCAGCTATCTGGTGGCATTGATTCGACCATACAACCACGCCATGATTGTTGAAAGGGCGTCGTCTGTCTGTTGCTGCCTGGCGCACCTGCATGGTGGGGTTGGCAAGCGGGTTCACAAAAAGCATGGTAGTACCACTACCGCGTCTCCACGCCCACTTCTTTTTAAACTCCGAATACAGTTAAGTAGATTCCTACAGCAGGCTGGGCCCCGTTTGTGATTCAAGAGGACTGACAACGAACATCTTATCCCCCCCCCCCCCCCCCCCCCCCCCCCCCCCCCACACACACACACCACACACAACACCACACACAAACACCACACCCACCACCTCTCCACCCACCCACAGACACACTCATACAAGCCACCCCAGTCCCCACCCCCTTTTTGCTGTCTTCCTGTGGTAGCTGGCTGCCACATCAAACTTACCTACATTGGCCAGGGATCTGCTCGTATGTTGTTACAGTCCAGAGGTAGTCTAAACAGACTAACGGGACTTGTACAACGTGATAAATAGGAGGCCAACGA
Source organism: Chlamydomonas sp. ICE-L (assembly GCA_013435795.1). Lineage (NCBI taxonomy): Eukaryota > Viridiplantae > Chlorophyta > Chlorophyceae > Chlamydomonadales > Chlamydomonadaceae > Chlamydomonas > Chlamydomonas sp. ICE-L. Next base: position 141,174 of record JACBWV010000596.1, read on the forward strand.
TTAAGAACTGTTGAACTAACCCAAGCATCGTTTCAGCCTGGGGAACTATTTCGTGCTACAGTGCTACTGTTACAGGGACCATGTGGACCGCCAATTTTGGGGGGCTGAGTTCGTGCTACAGTGCTACAGTTACAGGGACCATGTGGACCGCCAATTTGAGGGGCCTGAGTTCGTGCTACAAGCTACAGTTAAAGGGACCATGCTGACCACAATATTCGGGGCCTGAGTTCGTGCGCAGTGCTACAGTACAGGGACCATGTGACCGCCAATTTGGGGGGCCCTAGTTCGTGCGACAGGACCATTGACGCCAAGTTGGGGGGCCTGATTTCCGTGCTACAGGGACCCAGGATCTATTCGCACTGAAAGGAGGAACTTATATTTCGGAGCCTCGATGATCTCAGGCTTGGTTCTCAGGCCGATTCTCACGAAATTTTGTAAATCCCGCCGTGTCTGCTTTTGCCCATATACAGAACCTGTTATAACAGAGCCAAAGTTTGTTTCTGTGTAGTTTTTATGTGTGACAATTTGTTTCAGTGTTGTTTTATGTGTGTGTATCTGTGATGCGTGTGTGTTGCATGTGTTTGTTTTGTTTTGTGTCTGTTTGTTTGTGTGTTTGTGTGTGTGTGTGAAGATGTAATGTGTGGTGTTGCTTGTGTGTGCGGGTGTATGTAATAGTGTGGCCCCATGTTCCAGCGCGCAAGGATTACAATTTAGCCATCAGGCTGCACTGACAGCTAAGTACGTGTGCGCTATGTGTAGGGGTCGGCTTTGTTTATTATATTAGTGAACACAAAAATATTATATCATGTATATATTTAGTCGACGAGGCGCGCACCAGAAGTTTCAATCCATTTGAAAACTAATATTATTGTAAAACTAGTAATAATATGACTTAGTACTGGTTTTTCAAACATTAATATTAGTTTGCCGGTCCCAACTAGTGTCATATTGACACAAGTCGGCTGTCACTTACTGTAGCAGCCGAACGCAATCCACTTGACTGAAGAGCATCCAGGGAGCTGGTGGGGGGTGGTTGGGGGGGGAGTGGCGGGGGGTGGGGTGGGGTGGGGTGGGGTGGGGGGTACCGTGGGGGTGGAGTGGGGCTGTTTAGGGTGGGGGTAGCGGTAGGGGGTGGGGGTAGGGGTAGGGGGTGGGGTAGGGGTAGGGGTGGGGAAGGTAGTTGGGGTGAGGTGAGGTGGGGGTGAGCCATGGGGGTGGGAT
>JACBWV010000596.1:146894-305345 GCA_013435795.1 Chlamydomonas sp. ICE-L
CCCCCCCCCCCACCCCCCCCCCCCCCCCCCCCCCCCCCCCCCCGGCATCTGCCGGATCGCAAAACCATGATTGCTCTTTGCAGTAAACACATGCACCTGCTACTATGTCAGGACTTCCACTACTCCTACTATACCTCGGGATCAAAAATACGAACTAAGAGTACAGATAGTAACAACTTTACCCTTATTGCCTTTCTTCACTCTTATGAAGATCCTAATAAGAGCTTTACCGAGATGCGCACAATTGGAATTAAATTGGGTACCACAGTCCCTCCTAGCTGGACCATTGCTGACTATGGTATCCAGTCGGATTTAGCCTGGCAACATACCTAAAACATGTTTTCCTGCACAGGCCATACCACCAGGCATCAATCATTAATGATTGACACCAACCACAGGTTTTTAGTGTGCCACGTGTTGCAAATTGAGCGACTCAGTGTGGCCCCAATGTGACGCGCTGCCCCCCGACCCCCCAGGATCCATGCTTAGCGCTCCGTCCTATACCATGCTACACCACAATCCTGAATGCAGGCTTGTGTTGCAAATTTTGATACACAACTGGACCTACAGCAAACTGACAAAAAAGCAGTGGCCACAGCCAGCCTTATGAATATTTAGTAGGTGTTACTTGATCAAGGAGCCATGTGATTGGGTTTGTATGGTAATGATAACGCCTGGTGGGGCGTGGTGTTAAGGGAACCCGTCATACACGGGTGGTCTTCTACCTCAACTGGACAAGCTATCATCGCGGTTAACAACGACCTGCAACGCCAAAAGCGACCGGAGGGGGAATCGAACCCCCGACTCTTCATCCTCAGAGTGATTTGGTATACCACTAGACCAATGTATATCACTGAAAGGGGCTGTATGTATGTTACAGTCCAGGGTGTAGGCCAAATAGGCTAAAGGGACTTGCCCAACTGTATAGGAGGGGCTTAAAAAGAAAAGGCACTGATGAACTAAACCCCAAACAATCGTTTTACCGACAGGGGCCCTGAGTTCGTTCTACAGTGATCATTTAATTCTACAATATACCGTAATAAAATCATCTTCTCATCAGGGATGGTAATTTAATTGTGCGATTATTATCGCAATCTTAATAAATTGTGATTGATTGAAGCATAGGATAAGTATACATTAGTTCAGTATTCCGTCTGTTTATGTAGCAGAAACAGAGATCTATACAAATACATTGTATCCAGTTGTACCCCAGGTTTAATTCAAACTGCAAGCTATTGCATCATGTTGTACATCAATATCAGTATCATGAAGTACACCAATATCAGTATCGTGTTGTACATCAATCTCAGTATCATGTTGTACATCAATATCAGTATCATGTTGTACATCAATATCAGTATCATGTTGTACATCAATATCAGTATCATGTTGTACATCAATATCAGTATCATGTTGTACATCAATATCAGTATCATGTTGTACATCAATATCAGTATCATGTTGTCATCAATATCAGTATCATGTTGTACATCAATATCAGTATCATGTTTGTACATCAATATCAGTATCATTGGTACGTCATATCAGTATCATGTTGTACATCAATATCAGTATCATGTTGTACATCAATATCAGTATCATGTTGTACACCAATATCAGTATCATGTTGTACATCAATATCAGTATCATGTTGTACATCAATATCAGTATCATGTTGTACATCAATATCAGTATCATGTTGTACATCAATATCAGTATCATGTTGTACATCAATATCAGTACCAGTATCATGTTCCACATCAATATCAGCATCATGGTGTACATCAATATCAGTATCATACCAGGCGCTGTTTTTTTGGCGGAGCCCCCCCTTCTGGGGACGGGAGCCTCCAGGGACACCCCCTGACCCGCCCTGACCTGGTTGTCGTTTTCTTATTCTATCAACATGTTGTATGCAAGTATCCCTGGCCCTAACGAAGTCGCCAACCATGGCTTTGGTCCCCTTCATCCGATTACGGTGCCACCTGTTCCTCCGATAGGCAACAATCTCTGCTAAGTTCACACGTCGCCTGCGACATGCCTAGGACTTGTGCTGTATGCGTAATCGTATTTTCCTCAACAACATCATGAAAAGGCACTTTCCCTGTCGCAGGTCTGCCGTGCTAGAGAGCTGAGATTAATCCAGAACCAGGCAGCCATCATTGGACCGACTATCCAACTGAAATGCAAAGTATACCCGTGAAGACAGACATTCCCGTGGTGCCAGACATTCCCGTAATGCCAGACATCCTGAAGGCCAAGCACTGGAGATGATGAATGATCCGCATTTGTGTGTGCAAGATGGTCGTTTGGAATTAATGTATGCTGATCACCTTTCATCACTCTCATTGCGGAGTTTGTCCTATATAAATAGCGCGTTGTCCGTGACGGGTTTAGCCGCTTTGGCTTAGGCAGTTGGGCTTTTGGTTTCATATCTTGCTGACCTGTTGCCCAGGTGTCCACAGGGGTCTTCCCGTCGGTGCGACGGGCTCAAATGCTAGTGTGATGTAGTCTCTTCAAACGGAACCCAGGGGTTGCGTCCTGGGACGCACCCTAATTCGGTAGGTTGCGTCCTGGGACGCACCCAACTCGGTAAGTTGCGTCCTGGGACGCACTGCTCTCTCCAGACTGCGTCATTCTATCAACAGAACCCGTAGCCCACGGCAATGGAGTGGTGGTGGGCCAATCAACTGATTGGTGAGACCACTGAGACGCAACCAACATCCTGAACCTGCGTCTGCGACGCAACCAACATCTTGAACCTGCATCTGGGACGCAACGGAACCTCCCATGTTGCGTCCTGCGTCGCAGGATGCTGCATCCTGCACTACCCTGCACCCCGCCCACATGGTCCTCATCATAGTTGCTAATTATAGAAGTGTGATTTTACCCATCGTGACATCTGGTCCATTACCACCATCTACACTGACGTGATTGCATTCTGTAATCAGGCCCTTGATTTAGTAGAGTTTAAACTACTGATGGTTATCTGACCTGCATACGTCTTTAAACTGTTCAATCTGCTTGTAGTATTATGCTCCCTGTTTTCCGTGGGTAACGCACATGGGGTATTGGAATTGGAAGATGGTGAGCAGCTTAGCTGAAAACCATGTAACAATCTAACCCTATCCAATGTACCCATGATTGATCCGCCCACAAACAGTGAGCTGCCCGCAGGTTGATAGCCCATGTAATCAAACCAAACGAATGGTAGATGATGATGAGTTCTTGCTTGGACTTCACGATCTGATTTGAAGCCCCCAGTGCTTTGTTTTTTAGGCTAGAACTTCAAATTATACTTGGTCACATGTTTAAATGAATATAGCCTAAGATAGTTTGTAGGAGTTAAAGACGCTTCCCTTTTTGCATTTTACAATGCATAGCACATCTTCTAACGTAATAGCGTATTATGTTTTTAGTTGACATCGTATATAATCAGTTACCTTGACTCTCATCTACCAGTATTCGAGCGACCGGTGCAAGTTCGTTTGTTTGCGGGTTGGCATCACCCGGGTTTAGGGTTTAGGGTTTAAAACTAGGCCCACCATATATCAAGCCTTATGTGCGCCTACTCTTTTGTAAGAGTGGCAACACAATTTGAACTGAATCCTTGGTTGCTGCTGGTTTGTGTCTGGAGACCCACCTCCTGGGGTAACATTCCATACGAAAAAACATTGTCTACATTGGGCCTGATGACGAGGGAAATGAATGGTCGTAAACAATCCTCCCAAAGCGATGGGCGTTGTCTGAACGTTTATTAAGGTTTTGGAATGCATTAAATATGTTAGGATCGCGTACTGGCCTCCTGGGATTATCAGCTACAATGCTTAATATAAATCCCGCCCCGGGGTTTTTGATTCATTTAACCTGTACGATGTCCATTGTTATCAGTGAATTATGAATTCAGCGACGTAAACTGGTTGAAGGTGAATTACTGTATTTGCGCCGTTCGTATGTATTTTACTGTCCAGGGGTAGCCAAATAGGCTCGAGGGACTTGAACTAAAAACAAGAAAGGCAGCAAAAAAACACAAGAACTTGTGAACTGAATCCTAAGAAATCATAAACGGCGGGGGTTAGGAGTTCGTGCTCCGCATATAATTTAACCTAACGTTTCATTTATCTATGTAACAACATATTTCCATCCTCTGAATAAGTAAAGATTAATTAAAATTCTCATTGACAACTAAGTCATTGACAACAAAGTCATGCTCGATTCGCATTACAAAAAAATCTCCTCGTTGTACTCAGTATATTTCAGCCCATCAGGCTAGCCCCGGACCCCTGGTACACAATATACCGGTATAAATATACTGTCTCACTTCCCAGGTCCTTGAAGTACAGAATAACAGCACTAAACTACTTAACATTATATCGCAATTATGTCTGAAGTGACTTCCATTTATGCCAGCACCTGACGGTAAGGCATTTGTTAGCATACTGCGCTAGGCTATCGACTAGACGGCCCAAATTAGATTCCCATGACCCATCTCAGGGTACTACTTCTTGCCAAATTGGTCAGCGCTTAGAGCGCTAGGCTAGGCTATCGACTAGACGGCAGGGTACTTCCATTGACCAAATTGGCCAGCGCTTCAGCGTGTTTGAAAGAAAACAAACTGCGCTTTGTAGTGCAAAAAACGCAAAAATGCTTGCTGCGCCCACAGGGGGTTGCAAAAAACTGCGCGAAACGTGCAGTGGGGCTCAAAAAGGCAGCGCGGTTGGAAGTACCCTGCTAGACGGCCAAACTTAGATTATCATGCTCCGTCTACCATGTCATCCAGCTATCTGGTGGCATTGATTCGACCATACAACCACGCCATGATTGTTGAAAGGGCGTCTTTCTGTCTGTATTGCCTGCCTGGCTTCCACCTGCAATGGTGGGGTTGGCAAAAGCTGGTTCAACAAAAAGCATGGTAGTACCACTACTCGTCTCCACTCACCACTTCTTTTAAACTCCAAGATACAAGTTACAGTATTTCCTACAGAAGGCTGGTCCCGTTGTGATTCAAGAGGACGTGAGACACTAACATCTTATCCCCCCCCCCCCCCCCCCCCCCCCCCCCCCCCCCCCCCCCCCCCCCCACACACCCCACACACACACACACAACCACACAAACACCACACCGCCACCAACTCTCCACCCACCCACAGACACACTCATACAAAGCCACCCCAGTCCCCACCCCCTTTTTGCTGTCTTCCTGTGGTAGCTGGCTGCCACATCAAACTTACCTACATTGGCCAGGGATCTGCTCGTATGTTGTTACAGTCCAGAGGTAGTCTAAACAGACTAACGGGACTTGTACAACCGTGATAATAGGAGGGGCCCAAACGATTAAGACACTGTTGAACTGAACCCCAAGCAATCGTTTCACCGATGGGGGACCTGAGTTCGTGCTACAGTGCTACTGTTACAGGGACCATGTGGACCGCCAATTTTGGGGGGCTGAGTTCGTGCTACAGTGCTACAGTTACAGGGACCATGTGGACCGCCAATTTGAGGGGCCTGAGTTCGTGCTACAGAGCTACAGTTACAGGGACCATGCGGACCGCCAATTTGGGGGGCCTGAGTTCGTGCTACAGTGCTACAGTTACAGGGACCATGTGGACCGCCAATTTGGGGGGCCTGAGTTCGTGCTACAGGGACCATGTGGACCGCCAATTTGGGGGGCCTGAGTTCGTGCTACAGGGGCCAGGGATCTATTCGCACCTGAAAGGATGAACTATATTTCGAGCCTCGATGATCTCAGCTTGGTTCTCAGCCAGATTCTCAGCGACAATTTTGTCAAATCCCAGCCGTGTCTGCTTGTTGCCCATATACAGAAACCTGTTGATAACAGAAGCCGACATTTTGTTTCTGTGTGTTTATGTGTGACAATTTGTTTCAGTGTGTGTTTCTGTGTGTGTATCTGTGTGCGTGTGTGTTTGCATGTGTTTGTTTGTGTTTGTGTCTGTTTGTGTGTGTGTGTTTGTGTGTGTGTGTGAAGATGTATGTGTGTGTTGGCTTGTGTGTGCGTGTGTATGTATGAGTGTGCCACCATGTTCCAGCGCGCAAGGATACAATTTAGCCATCATGCTGGCACTTGACAGCTAAGTACGTGTGCGCATATGTGTAGGGGTCGGCTTTGTTATATTATATTAGTGAACACAAAATATTATATCATATTATATAATATTAGTCGGACGAGCCGTCTCACCAGAATTTCAAATCCATTTGAAAAACTAATATTATTGTAACACTGTAATAATATTACTTAGTACTGGTTTTTCAAACATTAATATTAGTTGCCGTTCCCAACATAGGTGTCATGATTGACACAAATCGCTGTCACTTGACTGTAGCATCCGAACGCAATCCACTTGCCTGCAGAGTCATCCCGGGTCGGGTGGGGTGGTTGGGGGGAGGTGGGTCGACGGTGTGGGGTGTGGGTGGGGTGGGTGTGGTGAGCCTGGGGGTGGGAGTGGCTGTTAGGGGTGGGGGTAATCGGGAGGGGGTTGGGATAGGGTAGGGGGGTGGGTAGTGTAGGGTGGGGAAGTTAGTTGGGTGAGGTGAGTGGGGGTTAGCCAGTGTGTGGGGGTGGGAGTGGCTGTTATGGGTAGGGGGTAGTGTTAAGTGGGTTGGGGAGGTAATTCGGGGTTGAGGTGGTTGTGGTGGGTTGTGTCCAGTGGGGGTGGGAGTTGGGTGTTGGTGTGGTGTGGGGTAGTTTGTTTTTGGTAGCATGTGTTGGGAGGTAATTAGGTGTGGGGTTTGTTGGGGTTGAGCCAGTGATAGGTGGTGGGAGTGGGCTTGTAGACATCTGAAACACATCCACTTGCCTGCTGAGTTTCCAAGTGGTCGTATATACCAGGTGGTCTATAATACCAGGTGGTCTATCAAACCAGTGTCTATATATCCAGTGGTCTATATATACCAGGTTGGTCTATATCTACCAGGTTGGTCTATATAGAACCATTGTCATAATATACCCTGGTTTATCATATACCAGGTGGTTCTATATATACCCAGGTGGTCTATATATACCAGTGGTCTCTATATACCAGTGGTCTATATATCAGGTGGTTCTATATTACCAATACCAGGTGGTCTATATATACAGGTGGTCTATATCAGTGGTTGTCATATATACATGTGGTCTATATATACCAGGTGGTCTATACATACCCAGTGGTCTATATATACCGGTGGTCCTTATATATACCAGGTGGGTCTACTATCCGGTGGTCCTATATATCTCAGGTGGTCTAGATATACCAGTGTCTATATATAGTGGGTGGTTCTTATATACCATACACCACTTGGTCTATATATAGTGGGTGGCTAATATTTACACCATGTGGTGTCTATATAAACCAGTGGTCTATATAATATTGGGTGCTATAAGACCAGATGGTCTATATATACCATGTGGTCGTCTATAATATAGTGGTAGTCTATATATAACAGGTGTCTATATTACCAGGTGGTCTTATATACCATGTTGGTTCTATATATTATACCAGGTTGGGTCTATATCTACCAGTGGTCTATATATACCGAACCAAGGTGAGTCTATATATACCAACAGGTGTGTCTATATATAGTGGGTGGTCTATATAACCAGGTGTCTTATCTACCATTGGTCATATATAGTGGGTGGGCTTTATAAAAAAATATACCCAGTTGGTCTCTATATACCAGTGGTTCTATATATCAGGTGGTCTATAGAGAGTGGGTGGTCCCTATTTTATGTGGTGTCTATAATAAACAAGGTGGGTCTATATAGTGGGTGGTCATTTACCAGGTGTCGATATATACCAGGTGGTCCTATATACAGTGGGTGGTCTATATCAGTGGTTGGTCTATATATACAGGTGGTCTATATATCCCACCAGTGGTCTATATATAACCAGGTGTCTAATATTTACCAGGTGGTCATATATACCATGGTACCTATATATACCAGGTGGTCTATATGACACCAGGTTGGTCTATATATACCAGGTGGTCTATATATACCAGGTGGTCTATATATACCAGGTGGTCTATATATACCAGGTGGTCTATATATACCAGGTGGTCTATATATACCAGGTGGTCTATATATACCAGGTGGTCTATATATAGTGGGTGGTCTATATATACCAGGTGGTCTATATATACCAGGTGGTCTATATTATACCAGTGGTCTATTATATCCCAGGTGTCTAATATACCAGGTGGTCTATCATATAACCAGGTGGTCTATATAAGCCAGGTGGGCTATATTACCGGTGTCATATATACCAGTGGTCTATCTATACCAGGTGTCCTTACATATTCCCGGTGGTCTTATATACCTAGGTGGTCTATATATACCAAGTTGTCTATACATCCATGGGTGGCTATAGATACCGGAGGTGGTCTATATATAACCAGGTGGTATATATATACGCAGGTGGTCATATATACCATTGGTCATATATACCAGGTGGTCTATATATACCAGGTGTCGTAATATATACCAGTGTGGGTCCCTCATATATGCCAGGTGGTCTATATATACCAGGTGGTCTATATATAGTGGGTGGTCTATATATACCAGGTGGTCTATATATACCAGGTGGTCTATATATAGTGGGTGGTCTATATATACCAGGTGGTCTATAATACGAGGTGTCCTAAATACCAGTGGTCCTATATATAGTGGGTGTCTATATATAGTGGGTGGTCTAATATAGACAAGGTGGTCTATATTACCAGTGTCTATATATAGTGGGTGGTCTCATATATACCAGGTGTCTATATCTGCCAGGTGGGCTATATATACCAGGTTCTATATATCCATGTGGGCTATATATAGTGGTGTCTATATATACCCAAGGTTGTCTATATATAACCAGGTGGTTCTATATTACGCAGTGGTCACATATACCAAGGGGGTTCTATATATGCCAGGTGGTCTATATATACCAGTGGTCTATATATTACCAGTGGTCTATATATAGTGGGTGGTCCGTATATATAACCCGATGGTCTATATATACCAGGTGGTTCCCTATATATAGTGGGTGGTCCTATATATAATACCAGTGTTCTATATAGCCCATGTGGTCTAATATATACCAGGTGGTCTATATATACCAGGTGGTCTATATATACCAGGTGGTCTATATATACCAGGTGGTCTATATATTACCATAGTGGTCTAATATCTACCCAGGTGGGTCTATATATACCAGTGGCTATATATCCGTGGTCTATATAAAAGTGCGTGGTCTACTTATACCAGTGTCTAGATATACCATGTGGTCTTTATATAGTGGGTGGTCTATAGATGCCAGTGGTCATATATAACAGTGTCTATAATACTCCCAGTGTCTATATATAGTGGGTGGTCTATATATACCAGGTGGTCCTATATAGACCAGGTTGTCGTATATATAGGGGTGGTCTAATATACCAGGTGGCCTATATAACCGGTGGGCTAATATATACCAGGTGGTCTATATATACCAGTAGTCGATATATACCCGGGGTCTATATATAGTGGGATGGTCCTATAAATACCAATGGTCTATACATACCAGGTGGTCCATAATACCTGGTGGTCCTATATTACCAGTGTCTATATATACCTGGTGTCTCATTATATGCCAGGTGGTCTATATATACCAAGGTGGGTCTATAAATACGCAGGTGGTCTATATATTGGGTGGGTCGATATATAACGGTGGTCTTCATATAGACCAGGTGGGTCTATATATAGTTGGTGGCTATATATACCCAGTGTCTATATATACCAGGTGTCTATATATACCAGGTGGTCTATGATCCAGTGGTCTATATATACCCAATGTGGTCTTAATACATACCAGTGGGTCTATATAACCAGGGTGTCTATATATACCATGTGTCTATATATAACCAGTGGTCTATATATACCAGGTGGTCTAATATACCATGTGGTCTAATATTACCAGTGGTCTATATTACCGGGTGGTCTCTATACCAGGTGGTCTATATAGACCCAGGTGGTCTATTATTAGTGGGTGGTCTATATATACCAGTTTTCTATATATACCAGGTGGTCTATATATACCAGGTGGTCTATATATACCAGGTGGTCTATATATACCAGGTGGTCTATATATAACCGGTGGTCTACTAGACCAGGTGGTCCTAATATTACCAGGTGGTCTATATATATACCAGTGGTCTATACATACCAGGTGTCTATATTCCATGTGGTCTATAGATAATACCAGTGTCTATATATCCCAGTGGTTATATATACCAGGTGGTATATAGATACCAGGTGGTCTAATATATTACCTAGGGCGTCTTATATACCAGGTTGTCTAATATGCCAGGTGGTCTATATATACCAAGGTTTCTATCATACCAGGCGTTCCTATATATACATGTGGTCGATATATACCACCAGGTGTCTTATATAGTGGTGGTCTATACTACCAGGGTGGTCTATATATACCAGGGGTCTTATAATACCAGGTGGTTCCTATATATAGGTGGGTGGGGTCTAAATATATAGTTGGTGTTCTATATATACAGGTGGTCTAAATATACCAGGTGGTCTTATATATAGTGGGTGGTCTATATTAAACCAGGTGGTCTATATCGCCAGGTGTCTATATAACCAGGATTTCTATATATACCAGGTGTCTATATATACCAGTGGTCTAATAATACCAAGGGTGGTCTAGATACCAAGGTGGCCTATATATACCAGGTGTCTATTATACCAGTGGTTCTATATAGCCAGGTGGTCTATATATACCATAGGGGGTCTATATATACCATGTGGTCCTATATTGTGGGGTGGTTCTAATATATACCAGATGGTCTATATATACCAGGTGGTCTATATATAGTGGGTGGTCTATATATACCAGGTGGTCTATATATACCAGGTGGTCTATATTTAGTGGGTGGTCTATATATACCAGGTGGTCTATATATACCACCATGGGTCTATTATAACCAGGTGGTCTAGTATACCAGGTGGTCTATATATACCAGGTGGTCTATATATACCAGGTGGTCTATATATAGTGGGTGGTCTACATATACCAGGTGGTCTATATATACCAGGTGGTCTTTATATAGTGGGTGGTCTATAGATACCATAGGTGGTCTATATATACCCAGGTGTGGTCGATATACTACCATAGTCTATATATATAGTGGGTGGTCTATATAATACCAGGTGGTCTATATCTACAGTGGTCTATAAACCATGTGGTCGATATATACCAGGTGGTCCTATATATACCCTGTGTGTCTATATATACCCGGTGGACTATTATACATGGTGGTCTAATATACCAGTGTTCTATATATACCAGTGGTCTATATAGACAGGTGGTCTATATATACCAGGGGTCTATATTACCATGTGGTCTATATATCCAGTGGGTCTGTAATACCAGGTGGTCTATATATGCCAGGTGGTCTATATATACCAGTGGTCTATATATACCAAGGTGGTCTATATATGATGGGGTGGTCTATATAATATCCAGGTTGTCTATATATACCAAGGTGTCTATATATACCAACGTGTCTATAATACCAGTGGTCTATATATACCAGTGTCTTTAACCAGGTGGTCTATTATAACCAGGTTTGGGTCTATGGATACCAGTGGTCTATATGTTAACTAGGTGGTCAATATATTACCAGTGGTCTATATATATTGGGTGGTCTATCTATACGTGGTTCTATATATACCAGTGGTCTATATATACCAGGTGGTCTATATATACATAGGTGGTCTATATAGGCCAGTGGTCTATATATACCAGTGGACCGATATATACCAGTGGTCTATATAGTAGTGGGTGGTCTATTAATATACCAGTGGTCAATATCTAACCAGGTGGTCTATAATAGGTGGGGTGGTCTTTATATACCAGGTGGTCTATATATACCAAGTGGTCTTATATAGTGGGTGTCTATATATACCATGTCTATATATACCAGGTGGGTCTATATATAGTGGTTATCTATATATACCAGGTGGTCTATTAACCAGGTGTCTATCTATAAGTTGGTGGTGCTATATATAGTGGGTGGTCTTATATCCCATGTGGTCTAGATATTACCCAGGTGGTCTATTTATACATGTGGTCTATATATCCAGGTGGTCCTATCTATACCAGTGGTCTATAATACCACAGGTGGTCTATATATACCAGGTGGTCTATATATACCAGGTGGTCTATATATACCAGGTGGTCTATATATACCAGGTGGTCTATATATACCAGGTGGTCTATATATACCAGGTGGTCTATATATAGTGGGTGGTCATCTTAACCAGGTGTCATTATATACCAGGTGGTCCTCTAGACCAGGTGGTCTATATATACCAGGTTGTCTAATATATACCAGGTGGTCTATATATACGTAGGGGTCTATATAATACCAGGTGGTCATAGTATACTAGGTGGTCTTATAATGCCAGTGTCATATATACGCAGGTTGTCATATATACCAGGTGGTCTACACATAGTGGGTGGTCAATATATACCCAGGTGGTCTATATATAACCAGTGTCTATATAGAGTGGGGTGGTCTATATATGCCATTGGTCTATATATAGCCAGGTTGGTCTATATATACCAGTGGTCTATATATCGTGGTGGTCTATATATACCAGTGGGTCATATATACCATGTGGTCTGATATACCAGGTGGTCTATTTATGGGTGTCTATATATATGTGGTGGTCTATATAAACCAGGTGTCTATATATACCTACCAGTGGTCTATATATAGTGGTGTCTTATATATACAGTGGTTCGTCTAATATACCCAGGTGGTCTATATATACAGGTTGTCTATTATAGGTGGGTGGTCTATATATCAAAACCAGGTGGTTCTATTATATAGGGTGGTCCATATATAGTGGTGGTCTATAGAACCATGTGGTCTATATATACCATGTGGTCCTTTTATAGTGGGTGCTATATATACCAGGTGGTCTATATTAGCCCAGGTGGTCCTATTAATTATGGGTTGTCTCTATATACCAGGTGTTATAATATACCAGGGGTGCGTCTATATATACCAGGTGGTTCTATATATACAAGGTGGTCTATATATAACCAGGTGGTCTAATATACAGTGGGTGTCATCTATACCAGTGGTCATACTATCCAGGTGGTCTATATTTACCAGGTGGTCTATATATACCAGGTGGTCTATATATACCAGGTGGTCTATATATACCAGGTGGTCTATATATAGTGGGTGGTCTATATATACAAGGTGGTCTATATATCCCCAGTTGTCTAGATATACCATGGTCTATATATCCAGTGGTCTATAGTAGTGGGTGGTCTATATATAGAGTGGTGGTCTATATATACAAGGTGGGTCCTTTATCCCAGGTGGTCATATATATTGGGTTGTCTATATATACCAGGTGGTCTATATATTGCAAGTTGGGTCTAGATTTCCAGGTGGTCTATTATACCAGGTGGTCTATGATATAGTGGGTGGTCTCTATATAGACCAGGGTGTCCTATATATACCAAGGTGGTCTATATTACCATGTGGTCTATATATACACATGTGTGGTCTATACATGCCAGTGGTCTATCTATACCAGGTGGGTCCGATATATACCAGTTGGTCTATATATAACCTAAGGTGGTCTATATATACCGATGGTCTATATATACCAGGTTGTCCCTTATAATAGTGGGGTCTATATATACCAGTGTCTATATATACCAACCGGTGGTCTCTATTTAGTGGTGGTGCTATTATACCAGGTGGTCTTATATACCAGGTGGTCTATATATACCAGTGGTCTATAGTCCCAGGTGTTTCTAATTACCAGGTTGGTCTATATTAATACCAGGTTGGTCTATATATACCAGGTGGTTCTATATATACCATGTGGCCTATATATAGTGGGTGCCTACATATACCCAGTGTCATATATTACCAGGTGGTCTTAATATAGTGTGGTCTAATAGATACCAGTGGGTCTATACATACCAGGGGTGGTCTATATATACCAGGTGTTCATTATAGTGGGTTGTCTTATTATGACCAGGTGTCTAATAATAACCAGGACCAGGTGGTCTATATATAGTGGGTGGTCTATATATACCAGGTGGTCTATATATACCAGGTGGTCTATATATACCAGGTGGTCTATATATACCAGGTGGTCTATATATACCAGGTGGTCTATATATACCAGGTGGTCTATATATAACCAGTGTTTCTATATATAGTGGGTGGTCTATTATACCAGGTTGTCATATATACCAAGGTGGTCTATATATACCAGGTGGTCTATATATACCAGGTGGTCTATATATACCTGGTGGTCTATATATGCCAGGTGGTCTATATATACCAGGTGGTCTAATATATATAGGTTGTGGTCTATAAACCGGTGGTCTATATATAGCCAGTTGGTCCTATATATAATAGTGGGGTGGTCTATAATACCAGGGGTCTATAATACCATTGTTATATATACCAGGTGGTCTATTATACCATGGTTGGTCTATATATACCAGGTGGGGTCATATATTCCAGGTGTCTAATATATACCAGGTTGTCTACATAATAACCAGGTGGTCTATATACCCATGTGTCTATATATACCAGGGGGTCTATAATATACCAGGTGTCTAATATACCAGGTGGTCTATACTATACCCGGTGGTCTATATATAGTGGTGGTCTATATATACCAGTGGTCTATATTTCCATGGTCTTATATCCAGGTGGTCTCATATATACCAGGTGGTCTATATATCCAGGTGGTCTATTATTCCAGTGGTCTACATATACAGTTGGTCTATATATACCAGGTGTCTATATATACCAGGGGGGGGGGGGTCTATACATACCAGTGGGTCTATATATACCAGTTGTCTATATATACCAGTTGGTCTATATATACGGTGGGTCTATATATACCAGGTGGGTCTATCTATAACCATGGTGGTCTAATATAACCGTAGGTGGGTCTAGATATACTAGGTGGTCTATATATGCCAGGTGGTCTATATATACCAGGTGGTCTATATATAGTGGGTTGGTTCTATATGAACCAGTTGGTCTAAAAGTATATCCCCAGGGTGGTCTATATATATGGGTGTCTATATATACGCAGGTGGTCTATAATATAACCAGGGTGGTCTATATATAACCAGGTGGTCTATATATAGGTGGGTGGTCCCCCTCAAAACCCCAAAATATATAGTGGGTGTCTATATATACAATTGGTCTATATATACCAGGTTTGGTCTATATTAGTGGGTGGTCTATCTATACCAGGGTGGTCTATATATGCCAGTGGTCTAGATATAACCTAGGTGGCTATATATACCAGGTGGTCTAACTACCAGGGGGTCTATATTCCAGGGGTTGTCCCTTATATACCATGTGGTCTTTTCCAGGTGGTCTATATATACACAGGTGTCTATATATGGCCAGGTGGTCTTATATACCAGGTTGGTCTATAATACCAGGTGGTCTATATATAGTGGGTGGTCTATATATACCAGATGGTCTATATATACCAGGTGGTCTATATATACCAGTGGTCTGATATATAACCAGTGGTCTTATATACCAGTGGTCTATATTTAGTGGGGGTCTATATTACCAGGTGGTCTATATATCCAGGGTTGTCTATATATACCAGGTGGGCTAGTATATACCAGGTGGTCTATAATGATCCAGGTTGTCTATATATGCCAGGTGTCTAGTTACCAGGTGGTCTATATATACCAGGTGGCTCTATATTATAGTGGGTGGTCCCTACCTGTACCAGGTTGTCTATATATACGAGGTGTCTTTATATCGTGGGTGTCTATAGATACCAGGTGGTCTATATATACCAGGTGGTCTATATATACCAGGTGGTCTATATATAGTGGGTGGTCTATATATACCAGGTGGTCTATATATACCAGGTGGTCTATATATACCAGGTGGTCTATATATACCAGGTGGTCTATATATACCAGGTGGTCTATATATACCAGGTGGTCTATATATACCAGGTGGTCTATATATACCAGGTGGTCTATATTTAGCAGGTGGTCTATATATACCAGGTGGTCTATATATACCAGGTGGTCTATATATACCAGGTGGTCTATATATACCAGTTGGCTATATTAACCAGTGGTCGCTATTACCAGGTGGTCTATATATAACCAGGGTGGTCCTATATATCAGGTGGTCTAATATATACCAGGGGTCTATTTATACCACCAAGGTGTCTATATATACCAGGTGGTCTATATATAGTGGGTGGTCTATATATACCAGGTGGTCTATATATACCAGGTGGTCTATATATAGTGGGTGGTCTATATATACCAGGTGGTCTATATATACCAGGTGGTCTATATATACCAGGTGGTCTATATATACCAGGTGGTCTATATATACCAGGTGGTCTATATATACCAGGTGGTCTATATATACCAGGTGGTCTATATATACCAGGTGGTCTATATATACCAGGGTGGTCATAGCTACTCCGGTGGTCTATATCTATGCCAGGTGGTCTATATATACCGTGTCTAATATACCAGTGGTCTTATATAGTGGGTGGTCTATATATACCCAATGTTTTCTATATATACCAGGTTGTCTATAGTATAGTGGGTGGTCTATATATCCCAGGTTGTCTAAATGATACCGGTGGTCTATATCTATCGCAGGTGTCTATATTCCAGGTGGTCCTGTATACCAGGTGGTCTAGATTTAACAGGTGGTCAATATATTGGACCAGGTGGTCGATATATAGTGGGTGGGCTATATATACCAAGGTGGTCTACTATATTCCAGGTGGTCGTATATATACAGTGGTCTATATATACCAGTGTCTATAATGCCAGGTGGTTCATATATACCCGGTGGTTCTATTATTACTCCATGGGTCTATATTAGTGGGTGGTCCTATATATACCAGGTTGGTCTATAATACCAGGTGGTCTATATATTGGTGGTCTATATATAACCTGTGGTCATATCTACAGGTGGTCTATATATCGTGGGTGGTCGATATATACCAGGGGGCTATATATACCAGTGGTCTATTAGTCGTTGGGTGGTCTATGTACCAGGTGGTCTATATAACAGGTGGTCTATCTATAGTGGGTGGTTCTATATATAGTGGGTGGTCTATATATACCGTGGTCTATATCTCCCGTGTCTATATAACCAGTTGTCTAATATATACCAGGTGGTCATATATAGTGGGTGGTCTATTCTACCATGTGGCTATATATACCAAGAGGTGGTCTATATATCAGGTGGTCTATATATACCGAGTGGTCTATTATTTACCGAGTGGCTAGTCTATACCGTAGGTGTCTATATTACCATTGGTCTATATATAGTGGGTGGTCTATATATACCAGGTGGTCAATATATACCAGGTGGTCTCTATATACCAGGTGGTCTATATATACCAGGTGGTCTATATATACCAGGTGGTCTATATATACTAGGTGGTCTATATATCTCAGTGTCTATATATACTTAGGGGTCTAATATTGCCAGGTGGTCTCTATATACCATGCTGGTCTTATATTAACCAGTGGTCTATACCTAGTGGTGGTTCTATATCTACCAGTGGTCTATATATACCAGGTGGGTCTATATTAGTCGGGTGGTCCTATGAGACCAGGTGGTCTATATATAGTGGTGGTCTATATATACCAGGTGGTCTATATATAGTGGGTGGTCTATATATACCAGGTGGTCTATATATACCAGGTGGTCTATATATACCAGGTGGTCTATATTAAGTGGGTGGTCTAATATATATGGGTGGTCTATATATACCAGGTGGTCCTATATATACCAGGGGGTCTATATATAGTGGTGTTGATTGGGTGGTCTTTATATACCAGGTGTCTATAAGAACTCAGGTGGTCTATAGTCGTGGGTGGTCTATAATACCAGGTGGTCTATCTATAGTGGGTGGTCTAATTATAGTGGTGGTCTATATATACGCAGGTTGGTTCTAGATACACCAGGTGTCTATATATAGTGGTGGTCTATAGATACCAGGTGGTCTATATATACAGGTGTCCTATATATAGTGGTGGTCTATATATAGTGGGGTGGTCTATATATACCAGGTGGTCTATATATACCAGGTGGTCTATATATACCAGGTGGGTCTCTATATAACCAGGTTGTCTATATACAGTGGGTGGTCTATATATTACCATTGGTCTATAATATCCCATGTGTCTATATTTCCAGGTGGTCTATATATCCATGTGTTCTATGTATACCAGGTGGTCTTAATACCAGGTGGTCCTATATATAGTAGGGGGTGGTCCTATATATACAGTGGTCTATGATACCAGGTGGTTTATTATAACATGTGGTCTATATATACCCAGTGGCTATATATATGGGTGTTCTATTATACATGGGTCTACTATATCCAGGTGTCTAGTGATATATCCAGGTGTATTTATATTTGGTGGGTGGAGTGGATGTAGTGGGTGGGTGGGAGTAGAAACTCATGTGACCACCACTTGCATCTGTGGTGGAGTGGGTGAGTGGGTGGGTTGAGTGAGTGGGTGGGTGGAGTGGATGGAGTGGGTGGGTGGGAGTAGAAACTCATTCGACCACCGCCTGCAGAGTTCCCAGGTAGCATTGGCTTGTTCTTCACCCTATATCCTTATAGCAATTCAGTGGATGATTTGAATTTGGGCTTTCGAAGCACTCCGTAGTTAAGACTTTGTACCTCGAATTTGAGAATGTTGGTCGAGAATTCTGAAATGTTGGCCTGAGAATCGAGAATTATGAGAATTATGAGAATTGTCAAAAATTTGCCTGAAAAAGTTGAGGTACAAACTGCAAACTACGATACCCAAATCCAAATCATCCAGCCTAAACCCCAAACGCATTCATCTTGACCAACAGTTTGTATGTGGTGATGATTGAAGCCTAAATAGTCCGGTGCCCTTAGGGACCCTGCAGTGGTCAGCCCAAGGGTGAGTGCGTTGAATTGGTCGTCTGTGATTTCGACAATTGCAACCGACTTTCGACAATTTTGACCAATTAACCAACTTTTCGACAATTTTTTCAGTTACCATCGCATAGGTCAGATGCCTATGGGCCGACCTACCCCGACCTATAATCACTTTTTCCCGACGAGATGTCGCCACCGCGTCCCCATTCCGTCATTGCATGGCGACGCATGTGTTTGGTGCTCCCCCGATCCCCCAGGGCGCCGCACTTTGCCATGCTGTGGCTATGCAACAATCCTGAAATCAGGCTTGAGTAGCCCAAGTAGCTACTCAACCTGGCCTACATAAATCTGACATAAAAACACTGCCTTGATCAGCCTATATTAATGAATACAGCCCCTTTCAGTGATATACAATGGTCTAGTGGTAGACCAGATCGCTTAAGGATGAAGAGTCAGGGGTTCCACTCCCCCTTCGGTCCCTCTTGGCGTTGCAGGTCGTTGTCAACCGGGATGGTAGCTAGTCCAGTTGAGGTAGGAGACCGCTCCCCACCCGCGTACGATGGGCTCCCGTAACACCACGCCCCACCAGGCGTTATCATTACCTTTTATATAATACTGTTCCTGAGTGCTTGAATATAAGCTGTAGAGGTTTTCGATAATTAGTGCTAAATGTTGTGCTACCAGTGTCAGTGTGTGCCAGGCTTGGTAGCACAGCAGTTACATACAATCGTAAAAACTGCGGCCTATAGCCAAGCACTCAGGCATAGTATTAATTTACAAACTATAAAAAAACTGCGGCCTATGGCCAAGCACTCATGCACAGTATTCATTTATAATATTGATCACCTGATCCACACAGTTGACAGGTGGCGCCACATTTTCAGGATTTGAGAGTCATTTATAGCCATGCACCCAGGCATAGTATTCATTTATAATCCGCAATATTGATCACCTGGTGTCCTGGTCCACACAGTTGACCGGTGACGCTGCATTCGAAGGATTTGCCAGTCACTTATAGCCATGCACCCAGGTATAATATTAAAGTCAGCAATGTTGATCACCTGGTCCACACAGTTGACAAGAAAATCCGAAGGATGTGTGAGTCACTTGTAGCCATGCACACAGGTATAGTAGCATCATTTATAATCCGTAATGTCGATCACCTGGTGTCCTGGTCCACACAGTTGACCGGTGACGCTGTATTCGAAGGATCTGCGAGTCTCTTATAGCCATGCACCCAGGTTCAGCATTCATTTAAAGTCCGCGATGTTGATCACCTGGTCCACACAATTGACCGGTGGCGCTGCATTCGAAGGATTTGCCAGTCGCTTATAGCCATGCACTCAGGTATAGTATTCATTCATTTATAATCCGCAATGTTGATCACCTGGTCCACACAGTCGACAGGTGGCGCTGCATCCGAAGGGTTTGCAATGTTGCTTATAGCCATGCACCCAGGCATAGTATTCATGTACAATCCGCAATATTGATCACCTGGTGTCCTGGTCCACACTGTTTACAGGTGGCGCTGCATCCGAAGGATTTGCCAGTCACTTATAGCCATGCACCCAGGTACAGTAGCATTCATATTTAATCCGCAATGTTGATCACCTGGTCCACACTGTTGACAGGTGGCGCTACATGTGAAGGATTTGCGAGTCACTTATATAAGCTATATAGAAATGTACCCAGGTACAGTATTCATATATAATCCGCAATATTGATCACCTGGTCCACACAGTTGACAAGTGGCGCTGCATCCGAAGAATGTGCGAGTCACTTGTAGCCATGCACCCAGGTATAGTAGTATTCATATATAATCCGCAATATTGATCACCTGGTCCACACAGTAGACAAGTGGCGCTGCATCCGAAGAATGTGCGAGTCACTTGTAGCCATGCACCCAGGTATAGTAGTATTCATATATAATCCGCAATATTGATCACCTGGTCCACACAGTTGACAAGTGGCGTTGCATCCGAAGAATGTGCCAGTCACTTCATCACTTGTAGCCATGCACCCAGGTATAGTAGTATTCATTTATAATCCGCAATATTGATCACCTGGTCCACACAGTTGACAAGTGGCGCTGCATCCGAAGAATGTGCGAGTCACTTGTAGCCATGCACCCAGGTATAGTAGTATTCATATATAATCCGCAATATTGATCACCTGGTCCACACAGTTGACAAGTGGCGCTGCATCCGAAGAATGTGCCAGTCACTTCATCACTTGTAGCCATGCACCCAGGTATAGTAGTATTCATTTATAATCCGCAATATTGATCACCTGGTCCACACAGTTGACAAGTGGCGCTGCATCCGAAGAATGTGCGAGTCACTTGTAGCCATGCACCCAGGTATAGTAATATTCATATATAATCCGCAATATTGATCACCTGGTCCACACAGTTGACAAGTGGCGCTGCATCCGAATGATTTGCGAGTCACTTATAGCCTCCAGGATCTGCGGAGTCCTCTCAATGTCTGTCTCATTGATTCGAATGCTGAATCGGGACCAGTCCATGATGCTCTCGAAGACAGTCTGGGTAGGGAGGGGTGTATCATTTATAATTGAGTTATGCCGGCCCAAGATGGTCCATGTTAGGTGCACACACACACTCCTCCCTCGGTCCCTCCTCCCCTCCCCAATCCCTCTTTTCCCCTCCCTCTGTCCTCCCCCCAACCCTCTCCCTGGTCCTCCCTCCTTTATGTCTCCTCCATATTTTCTCTCTCCTGCCCCCCCTCCCTTACTACCCACTCACCCTCCCCTCTCTCCATTTCTCCCCCTTTCCTCTCTCGTACCCCCCCCCCCCCCCCCCCCCCCCCCTCTTCCCCCATACCACCACCACTACCACCGCCACCAAAGACGATCTATGTGGAGGGTTCAGCCCAAAACACATCCTCTCATCTTTGTCTTACCGTATATTCTCTCATCCCTCGCCCGCAACTCTCATATACAACCTATCCATATAAATGTTGGTAAAGCATCCATATCCTCTCATCTTTGTCTTACCATACACTATCTCATCCCCCGCCCGCAACTCTCATCTACAACCCATCCATGTAAATGTTGATAAAGCACCCAAATCCTCTCATCTTTGTCTTACTTTATATTCTCTCATCCCTGACCCGCAACTCTCATCTACAACCCATCCATGTTCATGTTGGTAAAGCACCCATATCCTCTCACCTGTACTCCATCCATGATGATAAATGGAATACATCCATGGGGGATAGAATCTTCCACCCTCAGAGCATAACCATCACCTGGGTAAAAGGATTGTTTGGGGATCATTTCATCAGTTTGTTTCCGTTTCAGCCCCTAATGATATCACGGTTGGGCAAGTCCCTTTAGCCTATTTAGTTACCCCTGGACTGTAACAACATACATACATACACACATACATACAAGTGAGCAGGTATGGGTGCTTTACAGACATTTACCTGGATGGTTTGTTGGTGAAAGTCTCTTTGGGCAAGTCCCTTTAGCCTATTTGGCCTACCCATGGGTTGGAACACGGCACATACCTGATGCATCAAGGTGCAACAAGGAGCATACCTAGGGGTCGGCTATGTTATATAATATTAGTGAATAAATAATATTATAAAATATTATAGAAATTTAGTCGGACGAGCCGTCTCACCAGAATTTCGAATTTATTTGAAAAACTAATATCATTGTGACACTGTAATAATATAAGTTAATATTAGTTTTTCAAACACTTATATTAGTTGCCGTTCCCTAAGCATTCCTGGTGTAACAAGGCAGAATTTTGATCTTGATAGGTTTAGCCTATTTGGCCTACCCCTGGGTTGGAACACGGTACATACCTCGTACACCAAGGTGCAACAAGGAACATACCTGGTACAACGAGTTGCAAAAAGGTGCAACAAGGAACATACCTGGTGCAACAAGGCAGGATTTGTATCTTGACAGGCGCTTTGGCCTATTTGGCCTACCCCTGGGTTGGAACACGGCACATACCTGGTGCATCAAGGTGCATCAAGGAACATACCAAGTGCAACACAATCTCCCGTTTCGACGATTTGCTCAATGGTTGAGTTCGTTGAAATCAGGCAGAAGGTGCGGGGATCGAATCACTACGGGTGTGCCTTAGTGTTCGCAGTTGCTGTCAACCGCCATGGTAGCGCTGTCCAGGTAAAGTAGCAGCCCGCTCTCTACCGCCGTAAGACAGGACTCCCTTTATCCCACACCCAACCAGGCGTTATCATTACCTGGTGCAACAAGGCAGAATTTTGATCTTGACAGGTGTTCGCTGTAGCCACCATTGATGTCATCCCAGTCGCCCACCCAGATGCTATGCTTGGTCTTCCAGTCATTCTTTTCAGCCAACCTGCGCACATGATAGTGTGCACCATAGTTGGTTGGTTGATTGGTTGGTTGGTTGGTTGGTTGGTTGGTTGGTTGGTTGGTTGGTTGGTTGGTTGGTTGGGTTGGTTGATTGGTTGGTTGGTTGGTTGGTTGGGTGGAAATAGTGAGCACCACAGTTTGTAATAAGGAGGCCAATCAGTCAACCTACGCACATGGTAGATAGTACCACAGTTGGTTGGTTGGTTGTTGGTTGGGTGTGTGGGAATAGTGAGCACCAGAGTTTGTAATAAGGAGGCCAACAGGTCATCTGGTAGGTAGTACCACACCTGGTAGGTAGTACCACAGCTTTAAGTAGGAAGCCAGATATCGTCAGAAATTCTTTCCCTTCAACAGTCAACAAGATAATTGATAATATTTAAATGTTATTATCATTATAATATATATAAATTTGTATATAAAAATGTGTATATATACCTGTATGGTCAACATTTCGAGTCCCGTCGGACGCAGGACGGGAGTGGAATCTGATCAGTACTAAGTCGCCGCATAGTAAGACCCTGAGTGGCACTGCCTGCGACCGCTGGGTAATCTGTTCCACTCCGGAATACGCATTATTGTCAGGAACAGCTAGGCTACGGGAGCTCTTTAGGATCTAGATCTAGATGTCCTAAAGAGCTCCCGTAGCCTAGCAGTTCCTGACAACATTCAACAAGCTTATCGAGACCAAAGGGATGGTTCCCTCATGGTTTGAAGATCAATGCAAACTAACACAAATTTGAAATTCATACGCCTTGCCACGGCGCGTGACTTTGAAGTAACCTTCCTGTTCGCTTGCACTGGGGAATGGTTACTATGATGGTTTTTGTTTTGTTTCGCAGACCACTTCTGCGCCTGAGCTCGGATTAACGCGCCACCGCGGAAGGAAGATCTCAACCTCTTCCAAGGCGGCAGGTCTGCAATTTGATAACCTGGCAAGGGCTCGAACTGCAGACCTGTCAGGCTGATGTATTCTACTGAACCAACCAGCCTGATCTCGATTGGATCAATGCCACTATACCACGGTCAGTTTTTTTGAAATCTGAAAGTGGGTTTTTCTAGCTCAATGGTTTTGGGCCTCCTCCAGGGTCAGTGTTTTAGTGCTTTTTATAGCTTTTATAGCTTTTTATAGCTTTTTGTAGCTTTTAAGGGCCATTTAGGGATTTGTTTTAGCAATGCTTTCGCCGGAACGGGGTCATAACTAGCGATCGCTATAAACATTGGAAAAAAATCCCTGACGATGGTCCTCTAGTTTTCCAATGTCAGCCCATCTGTCTCTATTCATGATGTATATATTTTTACAGCCCAATCCCCGTTTAAAGAATGGATCAGTGGCAGAGCTCCTTGAACGACTTAAGTGCTGGGTTCGAAACCCTACGGGTGCGCCTTAGTGTTCATGGTCACTGTCGACCGCCATGGTAGCTTTGTCCAGGTGTCTGATCAACCGCCATGGTCGATGTCTGATCAGCCGCCATGGTACCGCCATGGTCCATGTCTGATCAGCGGCCATGGTCAATGTCTACATACATACATTACATACATTACATGTTAAAGTCTACTTGACACCGCGAGGGTGTATGAGACTCTGTGCTTTAAACAAAAAGAAAAAGCACCCACAAAGCAAAAAACCCCATTACATCAGGGGTGTGTCGAGGACAAACAAACCAAACTCCCAACCACCGTTTTGGTGGCGTAGGTATTAAACCCCTTAGAGCAGGACCCAGATCTCAACCACTTACAGTGGCGGAGGTAAGAAGCTAACAAATGAGAAGTCTCAAGAAGAAAAAAAAGGGATAATAAATTACGGTGCCACTAAGCAGTCCAGGGCTTCCTGTCTTGCTCTTCTACAAGTAGAAAGATAGTCGGCTAGGTTGCTCCAAAAAGACTTAGTGCCATTTCCATTCATAAAGGTTCTGAATGTGGAATCGCAGAATTCCACATTCCATACGGTTAAGTCGGTATCCTCATGGACATGCCTATAAATATCTGTAAACAGATTCTGGTAGCGGAGGCGAATATCATTATAAAAAGGGCACTCAAACATATGCATTTCATCCTCAGTTTTTTGGAACCCACACATTTGACAGTGTCTCATTGAGCGAGGGATGTGTGCTCTATCCACCACCCTCATTCTTTCTGTGTTCAGCCAATGGGAACCCATTCTAAACTGTGCTATAGAACGAATCTGATCCTGCTTATGTAAGGCGGATGTAAAAGGAATCAAGCCATTCTCATCATTGCTGTTGGCTGCGAACCATTTTGATCATTTTGATGACCTGATCAACTGCCATGGTCGATGTCTGATCAACCGCCATGGTACCGCCATAGTACCGCCATGGTCAATGTCTGATCAACCGCCATGGTCAATGTCTGATCAACCGCCATGGTCGATGTCTCATCAACCGCCATGGTACCGCCATAGTACCGCCATGGTCAATGTCTGATCAACCGCCATGGTCGATGTCTGATCAACTGCCATGGTACCGCCATAGTACCGCCATGGTCAATGTCTGATCAACCGCCATGGTCGATGTCTGATCAACCGCCATGGTCGATGTCTGATCTACCGCCATGGTAGCTTTGTCCAGGTAGCAGCCCGTTCCCTACCGCCGTAAGAAGAGGCTCCCTTAATGCCACGCCCCACCAGGCGTTATCATTACTTGTACAGCCCAGGGGTAGCCAAATAGGCTAAAGGGACTTGCTAAACCTTAAAACAGGAAAGGCATTTAAACAAGCAAGCACTAGCGAACTGAACCCCAGCAAATAAAAAAAACTGCAGGGGCCCGGAGTTTGTGCTATGCAGGTAATTAACATTGGATCTATTTATTATTGTTTGGGGTATCCTTGGGGCGAAATGGACTAAACCACCTAATAACTAGCAACTAACAGCACTAGCAACATGCAAACTACTAGCAACACTAGCAACCAGGGCACTACTTTTTGTCAAATTGGTCAGCGCTTAAAGCGCACAAACGTCAAATTGTTCAGCGCTTTCTAGTGCAAAAAGCGCAAAAACTGCGCGCTGCGCCCACAGGGGGTTGAAAAAACTGTGCGAAACACGCAGTGGGGCTCAAAAAGCGTGCGTGTAAACGCGCTGCCGCTTGCGCTTTGTAGTACCCTTCTAGCAACTAGCAAACAACTAGCAAAATACAATAGCAACTAACAACTCTAGCAACTAACAACACTAGCAACTAACAACACTAACAACACTAGCAACATGCAAACAACTAGCAACTAGCAAACAACTAGCAAAATACAATAGCAACTAACAACTCTAGCAACTAGCAAAATTGACTTAACCACCTAATGACTAACAACATAATGAGTTTCTCCAAAAAGATAATTGTGTGGGGCTCAGTCGGGGTTCAGTTCATCAATTTTCTTTTTCTTTTTAAGCTCTTCCTATCACGGTTGGACAAGTCCCTTTAGCCTCTTTAGCCTACCTATGGACAGTAACATATATACATTCATACATTTTCAGACAACTCACTTGAACAGCTTTTGTCTAATGCCACGACTGTACCAAGGCGCTCTAGCTTTTCCGACGTCACCGCGGAAGTAAAGGAGGATATCTCGCTCTTTAGGTGCAGCTCCTAACAATGGTGAATGCTTGTAATGGGGAGGCACCATGAATGCGGGAATGGCCAGGTCCTGGATCAATGGATGGGGTGGGGTGGGGGTAGGGCCCAGGGGGTGGGGGGTGGGTTGGGGTGGGGATAGGGCCCAGGGGTTGGGGGGTGGGTTGGAGCAACGTAAAGAGAGATTGGGACGTGGGTTGGGGTTGGGGTAGGGCTCAGGGGTTGGGGTGTGGAGGTAAGTCTCAGGGGTTGTGGGGTGGGGTGGGGTGGGGTGGGGTGGGGGCTCAGGGGTTGGGGTGTGGGGGTAAGTCTCAGGGGTTGTGGGGTGGGGTGGGGTGGGGGTAGGGGGTTGGGGGTTGAAGGTGGGGTTGAGTTTGGTCAATGGGTGTCGTTGGGCGGCTCTTCAGGGCTGTTGCTTTGTTCCTTGTTTAGGGGAAATGTTGAGTAATGTTGGCTTGTGCACTAATCCCTCTCTTTGGGCACAGCCCTCAGCAGTCATAAGAGTCATGAATAAGAGGATGGCCAGACCAGCACCTTCCTCGCACCTTTTCTGGATCATAGCAAGCATGTCCCTTGTAGCTTTGCTTTGAGGGTGAGGGAGTTTTGGGTATGGATTTGAAGGGGGGTCAAAAGGCAGCTTTCCTCGCATCTTATCTGCTTCGCTTCTAGGACGGTTCTACTACGGGTGGGCAAGTCCCTTCAACCTATTTGGCCTACCCCTGGACTGTAACATACATACATAACATACATACATACATACATACATACATACATACATGCATGCATGCATACACACTTACATTCATACATACATACATACATCTATATATATAAAGACATACACGGATTTCTGAAAAAGTTCGCGAACTTTTCATGCCGACGCTAGCTGGCTTTGCCTTAATTACCGAGTTACTAATAGCGAATCACCCACCCTGGCTATCGGCTGGATTCGCGGGTTAGTAATAGCTTATCATGACTGAGTCGACTCCGAGTGCGTAAAATTCAAATCCCCAGTTCAGCTTTCAGGATGCAACTTCCACTCCTCCGCATCAAGATTACACCTGCACGCCATCGCCCTATCCGCTTTTTTGACTGAGCCGAATACCCATCCAACTCCCTACCGAGATTTCGAAAATTACAGAGCAGGTGAATGCGAAGCGATAAATCATCTTCCGCATCCGATCTGAGCGTCAAAAGCAAGAATGGCGCTCAGATTAATTGTCTATAATCTTCTGCTCCTCGATGCCACCATGAATGCGCACAATCAAACAGATTTAAGCAGACGGGCAACGAATACAGCCAGCCAGCGAGCTCTTCACAACGAAAGGCGAGCTCTACATGCCAAAGAGCATAGGAGCGATCCAAATCAGAGACGGCGTTAGTGCACTTTCTTCATGTCACCATGCTTCTGTCTCCGTCTGCGAGCGTTATCACCATTCATTTTACGCATGCGTACTTTGTGATGCTTGGGAGTTACTCGCAACAGCTTCGAGAAATTCGAATTCTTCATCACTCTTTCCATCGCTCGCGCCTGCGACGCTCATCTCATCACCGCACTCTCTTTTCATTGTATAGTCGATCGTTAAGCACGACGCCCCGATTTTGGCTGCAGCAAGTTTGCACAAGACGAACCCGAGGTGTGTGTATGTGGTTGCGGGGGAGAGGGAGGGGAGGGCTGCGCGAGGAGGGAGATGGCAGGAAGGTGTGTGGGGCAAGGGGGGGCAGGTGGAGAATGAGAGGGTGAGGCAATGGGGATGGGGGGCAGACAGATTTACGGAAAGTAGGGGATCGTGCCGGTCTGGGGGGGAGGGGGGGCATACATTACGGATGGGAAGGGGGCATGCATCACATATGTTTAGCTGGAAAGGGGGAAATGTCTTGATTGAGTGCATGTGAAGTGGGAGAGGGGTAGGGGGTGGGGGGGGACAAACAAGGGCCTGACCCCTTCAGTAACCCTGATCAGACCAAAGGAGGTGGGTGGGGTGGCGGGTGGCCTCCGGCCACACGGGCAATGTACTAGTACATACATACATACATACATACATACATACATACATACATACATACAAACATACATACATTACGTTTTCTGGATCAAAGCAAGCATGTCCCTTGTAGCTTTGCTTTGGGGATGAGGGAGTTTTGGCCTTTAGGGTATGGATTTGAAGGGGGGTCAAACGGCAGCTTTCCTCGCACCTTTTCTGGATCAAAGCAAGCATGTCCCTTGTAGCTTTGAGTCCAGTCGTCTGGATCAGCATCCAACCACAGGGACTCTTCGGCGCTTGAGTAGTTATCTGGCTGGTAGGCTGAATCTGAACATCAAATACAGGATAGTGTTTTTTTGACAACGAGTCTCCATTCCGTCGCCATTCCGCTGAATGCTACGCTCCCCCCCCCCCCCCCCCCCCCCCCCCCCGGATCCAACATGTCCAATACCAGAACGCGCTGACCCCCGACCCCCCCTGGCCCCATGCTTTGTGCTCCTCGATGACTACGCAATAATCCTGAAATAAGGCTTGGGTAGCCCATGTAGCTACTCAACCTGGCCTACATAAATCTGAAATAAAACACACTAACAAAGGATATATCAAACAGATATCAAATAGAGGATACATCGAATATGGATGGCCTCAACCTTAATGTGGCAGGGGGGCTAGACTAGCCCGTTTTTGCTTTGCCCTAATTGGCCCTAAAAAGCTACAAAAGCTATAAAAAGCTATACACCACACCAAAACGCTGTGCCTGGAGGAGGCCTAAACCACACAGCTGAAAAAAAACTTTCAGATAAAAAAAAGGGCTAGGAAGCTCGTTCATCGTCCCTGCAAATTGAATACAAAGTTAAATGCCAAAACGTAACACCAAAGCGTCCCACAGTAGTAACCTGGCTAAAACCAGGAATTGCGAATGAAAACGACAACCAGTGGAAACTTGAAGGGACGAAGCGTGTCAGTGTCCATTGATAGGCACACCTACAGCCAGAATGAATTCATTACATTTCAGTAAATTACAATATATTGCACTACATTACATTACACTGCATTACACTACATTACACTGCACTACATTACTCTACATTACATTGTCATTGACAGGCCATTGTTGGCCCAAGACAAGCCCACTCCACAACATCCGGGAGGGGTCTTCCAACTAATCCTCAAAATAATATAGGCAATACACTCACTGGATTTGTGGTCGACCCCCAGACGCCCCCAGTGGGTGAAGACAATGGAGGTATTGTAAATCTCAGACGGCATGTAGCAGGCCCCCTATGTAAACCAAGTACAGCAGGGCAAAGGCAACCATACAGTCAGATCAGTATTCATTACCCTGTAAATATTAGAAAGGCATGTAGCAGGCCCCTTAGGTAAACCAGGTGCAGCAGGGCAAAGGCAAGAATACAGTCAGATCAGTATTCATTACCCTGTGAATATTAGACGGCATGTAGCAGCCCCCCTAGGTAAACCAGGTACAGCAGGGCAAAGGTAACCATACATTCAGATCAGTATTCATTACCCTGTAGATATTAGAAAGGCATGTAGCAGGCCCCCTAGGTAAGCCAGGTGTGTTGGTGGAAACATCAGTATGGGCAGGTCAGTCTTTATACTCATTAAGGAATGTGCAAAAAGGCCCATTGGTTTGAAAATAAGGGTTGCAAGCCAATGTCAATATGAGCAGATCATTATTTATGCACATGCAGGAATGTGTAATAAGCCCCATTGGTTTGATTAGACGAGTTGCAAGACAATGCCAATATGAGAAGATCAGTCTTAATGCACATGAAGGAATGTGCAATAAGGCCCATCGCTTTGATAAGATAAGGTAAGATAAGGTTAGGTAAGATAAGATAAGATACGGTACTTTAAGGTAAGATAAGATAAGATACGGTACTGTAAGGTAAGATAAGATAAGATAACATAAGATAAGATAGTATGAGATAAGATAAGATAAGATAAGATACGGTAATGTAAGGTAAGATCAGATAAGATAAGATGAGATACGATAAGATAAGACAATATAAGGTACGGTAATGTAAGGTAAGATACAATAAGATAAGATACAGAAATGTAATGTAATGTAAGATGCGATAAGATAAATTAAGACAAGATACTGTAATGTAAGGTAAGATACGATAAGATAAGATAAGATGAGATACGATAAGACAAGACAAGACAAGACACCTTACGATAAGATAAGATAAGATAAGATAAGTTGAAATGCCATTGTCAATATCAGCAGATAAGAAGGGTTTGATAAGATAAGACGAGTTGCAAGCCAATGCCAATAGGAGCTGATCAGTGTTTATAAACCATGCATACCTACAGCTACCTAGTAGGAATTTCTCCGCTTTCTTTCTCATTCCCGGTGGCAATGTTTTGTGCAAGGGGTCCCACTTCCTGAGGTGAAAATTATTTCAATTCAAATACAATACAAGTTCTATGCAGTTTCGCCTGCGACGCTAAAAATAGCGGAGAGTGATCGCGAGGGAGCGACAGGTGGCAACGGAAGCGAGTCAGTTACGAGACCGTTGGCTGACGTGTCGGGCTTCATCACGGTCAGATGGATGGATGGATGGTTGGACGGACAAATGGGTAAACATGGGGGCTCCCGCCCCCCAGAAGGTGGGGCTCTGCCAAAGAACGAAGAAAAGTGCAATTAGAACCATGGGTTTGATACGACGAGTTGAAAGCTGAAGTCACACCCATTATTTTGTATTTCAGATTTTGGTAGGTCAGGTTGAGCACCGTAGCTACTTGGGCTGCTCAGGCCTGATTTCAGGATTGTTGCGTGGCAATCGGAGTGCAAAGCGTAAAGCCCGGGGGGGTTGGGGGGGCAGGGCCAAACCCATGCCTCGCCATGCAACAGCGGAATGGCGACACTGTGGTGACATGTCGTCAGGGAAATAAATAGTGGTCTCACCCACTCACCTCATCAACAGAAGTTAGCCATATATGGTCGCGGCCCTGTGTACAAATGCGATGATCAAGTTAAGAGTGCATCCAGCTTGCACAATCTCAATCCACTCACCCACTCTATCTTATGGTGGATGGTGGTGGTGGATGGTAGTGATGGATGGTGGTGGTGGATGGTGGTGATGGATGGTGGTGGCTGGTGGTGGCTGGTGGTGGCTGGTGGTTGTGGGTGGTGGCGGTGGATGGTTGAGGTGGTTGGTGGTGGCTGGTGGTGGTGGCTGGTGGTGGTGGTGGCTGGTGGTGGCTGGTGGTTGTGGGTGGTGGCGGTGGATGGTTGAGGTGGCTGGTGGTGGTGGCTGGTGGTGGCTGGTGGTTGTGGGTGGTGGCGGTGGATGGTTGGGGTGGCTGGTGGTGGTGGCTGGTGGTGGTGGCTAGTGGTGGTGGCTGGTAATGGTGGTGGCTGGTGGTTGTGGTGTGGCGGTGGATGTTGAGGTGGCTGGTGTGGTGGTGGTGGTGCTTTTGGTGTGGGTGGTGGCGGTGGTGGTGGTGTGGCTGGTGGGGGTTGTCTGTGGTGTGGCTGGTGGTGGTGGCTGGTGGTGGTGGCTGGTGGTGGTGGCTGGTGGTGGTGGCTGGTGGTGGTGGCTAGTGGTGGTGGCTGGTGGTGGTGGCTGGTGGTGGTGGCTGGTTGGTGTGGATGGTTGTGGCTGGTGGTGTGGCGTGGTGGTGGTGCTGTGGTGGTGGCTGGCGTGGTGCTGGTGGTGGTGCTGTGGTGGTGGCTAGTGGTGGTGGCTGGTGGTGGTGGCTGGTGGTGGTGTTTGTGGCTGGCGGCGGTGGATGGTGTTTGTGGCTGGCGTTGGTGGCTGGTGTTGGTGGCTGGTGTTGGTGGCTGGTGTTGGTGGCTGGTGTTGGTGGCTGGTGTTGGATGGTGGTGTTGGATGGTGTTGGATGGTGGTGTTGGATGGTGTTGGATGGTGTTGGATGGTGTTGGATGGTGTTCGTGGATTGTGGTGGTGGGAGATGGAAGATGTGGCCCAATCAGAGGAATTTCAGCTCAGAATTAAAACGTTGTCATTTATCATGGATTGTATGTAGGTCCACCATTACTTGACATTACATTACTTTGTCATCGACAGGCCCTTGTTGGCCCAAGACAAGCCCTCTCCACAACATCCGGGTGGGTCTTCCAACAAAACCTCAGAAACTGATACTGAGCAGACAAATTTTTGTGTCCTCACGGCCTTCTGAATATAAAAGTTCTATGCAGCGTCGCATGCAACAATAGACAAGTTCTATGCAGCGTCGCATGCAACCCACCCATCCATCCACCCATCTACCCATCCATTCATCCACACACCCACCCATCCAT
Organism: Chlamydomonas sp. ICE-L; assembly: GCA_013435795.1. NCBI lineage: Eukaryota > Viridiplantae > Chlorophyta > Chlorophyceae > Chlamydomonadales > Chlamydomonadaceae > Chlamydomonas > Chlamydomonas sp. ICE-L. The sequence goes on from JACBWV010000596.1 coordinate 180,084, forward strand.
CCTTTCACCCACCCACCCATCCATTCACCCACCCATCCACCCATCCAACCACGCACCCACCAATCCATCCATCCACCCATCCATCCATCCACCCACCCACAATCCAAATATCCACCCCCAACACAATGTGTCCATTAATCCATTATCCACCCATCCATCCATTCACCTACCCACCTGTCTGCGGTCCCACCATGGATGGGATCGCTGTATCCAGTGCTTTACGTCGCTCATCATCCCGGACAGGTGAATCGACCGCAGCAGGTTTCCTACAAGTTTTGTGATTTGTGTGTGTGTGTGTGTGTGTGTGTGTGTGTGTGTGTGTGTGTGTGTGTGTATGGGTGTGTGTGTGTGGGGGGGGGGGGGGGGGGGGGGTGCACAGGTGAATCGACTGCAGCAGGTTTCCTACAAGTTTTGTGATTTGTGTGTGTGTGTGTGGGGGTGTGTGTGTGGGTGTAGGTGTACAGGTGAATCGACCGCAGCAGTTTTCCTACAAGTTTTCTGATTAGTGTGTGTGTGGGTGGGTGGGTGCACAGGTGAATCGACCGCAGCAGTTTTCCTACAAGTTTTGTGATTTGTGTGTGGGGGAGTACAGGTGAATCGACCGCAGCAGGTTTCCTGCAAGTTTTGTGTCTTGTGTCAGTCTTATAGTCAATGCTTTTGCAGTGGGCAAATGGGTAACCCTGAGGGGTGTGGGAGGGGGGGGGGGGGGGGGGGGGGGGGGGGGGGTCAAAAACGCCAAAAACGAACAAACAAACAAAACCCCGGTCAGAAACACAAAAATCCCCAGCCGAAATCCCTGGGTGGGTAGAAAACGCCGAAGACGCACCTGTGGTCTAGTACCAAGTTGTGTGATTTGTATGCCAGACTCATATAAAATGCTTTTTCTTTTTAGCCTATCCTGTTTTATGAGTCTCTTTAGCCTATTTGGCCTACCCTTGGACTGTAACATACATGCACACATTCATGCACAGCTGTAGAAGTTACGCCAGATAATAAAGTCCACTTCTACAAATAAATTGAACACAGAAGTATTCCTTCAAGTTTTGTGATTTGTATGTCAGTCTCTAAGTCAATGCCTTTTCTTTTTAGCCGTTCCTGTCACGCTTGAGTAAGTCCCTTTAGCCTATTTGGCCTACCCCTGGACAGTAACATGCATACACACATACATGTAATACTGTTAGGGAACGGCAAATCATATGATGTTGACCAAAGACGAGTATGATATCATATGATATCATACAAAAATCATATGATTTAATATCATATGATATGGTGCACCAGGCCATAGTTAACTAGTCAGACCGCCGGCACCATATGATATCATATGATGACATGATATCATATGATATCATATTGCCGATCCCTAAATACTGTCCAATGATAGCAACACAGGCTATGGTGAATATTCGTTTGTTCGAGGGTCAGTATCTCCCACCGACCCTAAGTGCGCCTACTCTTTTGAAGGAGTGGCAACGCCATTCGAACTGAATCTCCGGTGTCGCTGGTTTTGTGTCGGGAGACCCACCTCCTGGGGTGAAAGTCTTTTCACAACTTAAAAGCAAACAAGGCTAGAGGGGACTCGTCAAAGTCCACCTCAAGATCAGAATCGGGCGGTTGACAAAAGAGGCATCCCAAGCTGTGCAGAGTTAACACCATGCCATTGCAATCCCCCCCCCACCCACCCACCCACCCACACATTCATCTTCAACCCCCCACCCCCCACCCCCACATGCACTGTGCAGAGACTGTGCAGAATGAACACCATGCCATTGCAATCACCCACCCACCCCACCTCACCCCACCCCACACCCACACCCACACATTCATCTTCACCCCCCCACCCCCCACCCCCACATGCACTGTGCAGAGACTGTGCAGAGTGAACACCATACCATTGCAATCCCCCCCCCCCCCACCCCACCCCACCCTCCCACCCCCACCCCCACCCACACCCACACATTCATCTTAACCCCCCCTCCCAACGCACCCACACCCACATTCACTGTGCAGAGACTGTGCAGAGCGAACAAGTTCAAGGGAAAATGGCCTTGCTAAATGGGAGAGTGGCGCCGGACTCGAGTGCAGCACTATTTTTTTATTTCAGATTTCTGTAGTACAGGTCGAGTAGCTATTTGGGCAACTCAACCCTGATTTCAGGATGGTTGCGTAGAAATTGCATGGCGGAATGCGAAGCGCAGAGCCTGGGGGGGTCCGGGGGCAGCGCGTCCCGATATCGGGGGGTCCGGGGGGTGAAGCATTCTACGGAATGGCGACGTGTCGTTGAAAAATGAAGCACTGGAGTGCGGCTGACCAAAGCCAGGGTTTACGACTTCGTGAGGGCCAGGGTTACAGACAAACAAGCCCTTGGGTAAAATGGATAACCCTGAGAGGGAGGGGAGGGGGGGGGGGGGGGGGGGGGGGGGCGCCATCTGCCATCTCTCTGGCATGGGGTGCAGTACCAAGCAGTGAGCAAATGGGTAACCCTGAGGGGTGTGTGTGTGTGGGGGGGGGGGGGGGGGGGGGGGGGGGGTCAGACACGCCAAACACTAACAAACAAAAAAAGTCCCAGGTCGAAAACGCAAAAATCCCTAGCCGAAATCCCCGGGCGGGTTAAAAACGCCAATGACGCACCTTGGTTGTAGTACCAAGGAGTGAGAAAATGGGTAACCCTGAGGGGGGGGGGGGGGTAAAAAACGAACAAGCTAATAAAAAGCCCCTGGTCTACTACGCAAAAAATCCCCAGCAAAAATTCCCGGGTCGGTTAAAAAACGAAAAAACGCATATGAGGTGTGCTACCAAGCAATGGGCAAATGGGTAACCCTGAGGGGTGGGGAGGGTCAAAAACGCAAAAACGAAAAAAAGCCTTAGGGGGGAAACGCAAAAATCCCCATGCCGGGTAAAAACACCGAAGGCGTACCTGGGGTGTAGTACCAAGGAGTGTCTGCCCATCCTAGAATTGGCCACGCTGCAAACAAGAGAGTTGTTGAGGTTGGCGGGCAGGGACTGGTTCAATAGTATGTTTGTTCAGGGGTAGGCCAGGGGTAGGCCAAAAAGGCTTAAGGGACTTGCCCAACCATGACAGGAAGGGCTAAAAAGAAAAATATTGATAAACTGAACCCCAAACAATTGTTTTATCAACGAGTTAATTACAAAGCTTGAGGCGGTGCATTGAGACTTGATAAACCTTCTGGTAGCAAGATAGGGACGACAGGGATTTTTTTTTCAAATCTGAAAGTGACTTTTTGCTAGCTTTTTGGTTTTAGTCCTCCTCCAAGAACAGCCTCCATACAGCTATTTCTGGGCGGCCCAAAGGGCTGCCCCAGGGGGCAGCGCCTTGAGCTGGGGGGGTGGGGATTCGCATTGTTACAGATTACTTGCTTCCTTTGAAAGTTATAACCTACTGAAAACACCCCTATAATCAGGCGGAATTGCCTCAATAACAAGTCAGTTTGTCAGAAACTTTGTCATCATCTAGTGACATACATGCATAGCACTGCTATGCTAGCGGATAAGTAGCTTAGGTGCAGCCTAGCTGAGCTACTTGCTGTATCTGCCGCGCCCAGTGGCAGCACCATGCCAGGCCTCCATAGCTTGGTCATATGGGAAGTCCTGCATTTTCCAGATGCGTTGCAAATAGACCAGGCCACACACATTCAAGTGCTTCTCTAGCAGCCTGCTGCACTTGTTGTTCCGGATCCACTTCATGATTGAGAATACCCTCACATCTTCACACGAGCCAGGCACTTGAACCAAGATTAACTGAGCAAGTTTGATGAACTCGGACATGGCACCACGAGATAACTCGCCCCCACGGCACAACTCTCGCCAGAAGGTTCTTGTCTCATCAGGGTCAACCGTGTCGTCATCCTCGACTGCTGCCTCAGCATCCTCTGCAATCTCCTCCCCACCTTCTCCATCATCACTACTGTCATCATCATCAGAGACAGTCTCAGCAGCTGGATTCGCAATTGCAGACTTCAAAGGAGCAGCAAGGGCCAGCGCTTCCTTGAAGAAGTAGTCTGTCTGTCTGTCCAGCATCTCAAGAGACAGCAGAGGTGGGGATGTGGAGCCTCCACTCATCTCATCCGTCACACAGTAGACATCTGTCAAGCGTTGCAAGAGAGTTTTGAAGCGTTCCATGTTGGGCTTTTCCTTCCAGAACTGTGGGTAGACGATTGCCCAAGCCTGAAGCATGGCCTCCTCCGGGAAGCGGTGTCTCAGCTCAACAAGCAAATCTCCAGCTGCCTTGGTCAACTGAGTCTTGACGTACTTGACTGAGGTGTCGAACATGACCTTGGTGACGTCTTGAGGCCTGTTGTGAGGCCTACCAGGTCCAGTGTAGCGGGGTAGCCCCTCCATCTGGTGGGTCAAACCGTCAGCCAATCGAACCTTCAGAAGCTCTTGTTCATCCCAGAATAGACGGCTGCTGCTGTCATCTTCAGGCCCCTTGATCAGCGTGTTGAAGGGAACCATGGCAGGGTTTGACACTGAGGAGTACTTGGTGCTTGGGTTGATGTACATTTCTCTGATGCGCCGCTCAGCCCGCTTCAAGGATGCCAGCAGGTCCATAACAAACACACCTCTCAGCTGGCACAACTTGATGAAGGTGTTTAGTTCTCTCAAGAGGGGGAGCACACCTTGAATGCCAAGAACAAACTCAACGTTGACAAGCTGATGGTACAACAAGCTAGCATCAGGGTCCTTGTAGCAGACCAACACCAGCTCATCGTAGATGATGTCCAACCTGTTCATGGCGTGATAGATGCACAACCACCTTGTGACAATCAGCTTGATTGCTTTGAGGTACCTGTGTTCCATTAGGACAGCTGCCCTTGCCAGAGCCCGCACCCGCTTGGTGCTATGCCCGAAGTAGGCTGACACATGCTTGATAGTGCTCTCGAGGGACTGGAGGAGGATACAGATCTGCAAAGCTGCACAAGCCAGACTACCTCTGTGGGCAGCACAATGATTGTTCTGCAGCTTGGGGGAGTACGTGCGTCTCAGCCTGGCTACAATCCCATTGAACTCCCCACGGTTGACGCTGGCCCCATCAGCTCCATTCCCCACATGCTTCTTACAGAGTTCCTCCCTCTCCATGCCAGTGAAGTGAACAAGGGTGGTGATCAAAAGCTCAGTCAGATACTCAGCATCTGGGGCTTCTTCCACCTTTGCCAACTTGCTTCAAGAAGTAGGGCACTATGTTCCATTGATCGTCAATGATGTAGACATGGATGCACATGAACGACGCTCCGTATCCAGATCCTTCATCAAAGCTAGTGCTGAAGAAACGGCACTTCTGCAACTCCTCGCGTATCTTATTCACCACTATGGAGCTCAAGGCCACTGCCAACAGCCAACCAGACAGTATGGACCAATGCATGGCGGGCAGTGACTTATTCCCCAGCCGGGCCTGCACCGCTTTCTGCCTTGGGTAATCTGTCATGGGTCTGCCACTGGCAAGCAGGTCATGCACCACCACCAGCTGCTTCACTGTCCCTGGGTCAAGCTTTGCCTTCTGCTCCCTCAGCACCCTCGCAGCATTAGCCTCAGCAGCAGCCGGTGTAAAGAAGCGAGCCAGGGTCTGCTGACTTTTGATGTGGGTCACTGTCTTCAGCAAGATAGGGATGCTGGGATGACCCGCATGTTTTTGTTGTACTGTTTTACCCGAATGAAAAGTCTCAAGACTTTTAAGAGATATTAGCCTATTATCACGCTTAACAATTATGATGACATCCCGCAAAACGCTAAGCTCTCAGAACCAGGGCTTGGGTAAACCTCCAAAATGCACCAACCTGCCTGGTAGCAAGGTAGGAATGACCCAATCCCTGTTTTGACGAATGGCCAATGGCATAGCTCCTTGAATGATGAACGTGCCAGGTTCGAATCCCTACGGGTGCGCTTTAGTGTTTGCGGTCACTGTCAACCGCCATGGCACCTTTGTTCAGGTAAAGTAGCAGTCCGTTCCCTACTGCCGTGAGACGGGCTTCCTTAAAACCACGCCCCACCAATCGTTATCATTACATTTTTAGGGATGGCACGGATGCTTCTCTTTTGTTTTACCTAAATGAAAAGTCTCAAGACTTCAAAGATGTATTAGCCTATTAAAGTTGTGTATCCGTTAGTCCGTTCCAAACAACATTTTCAGGTTTGAAGTCAAACCACACAAAACGGCATATTCTATACCATAAAACAATTGTAATACTTATATACACCAGTCAGATTCCCATGATAGCACATATGAGCATCACAATTCAAAAAAAGGAGCTAAGATTTGGATATTTCGGCCCAATTGCTAGAAATAAGGGGTAACAATTATCAACGTTTAAAATTTGAACCTCAAAAACATTTGCGTATACATAGGTTTGGGAGGTGATGTTCTTAAAAAATGGAAGGACATCTAGGTATCCAAATCCACGTGTGTATGTATGTATGTATGCTGTTACGGCGGTAGGGAACGGGCTGCTACTTTACCTGGACTAAGCTACCATGGCGGTTGGCAGCGACCGCGAACACTTAAGCCCACCCGTGGGGATTCGAACCCGGCACCTGAGTCGTTCTAGTCGCTCTGCCATTGAGCCATTCGTTGAAGGTGGAAGCTGCTAGGGTAGGGAGCTCGACATCAGGAATTTTGTTTTCTGCTACCTGTATGTATGTTACAGTCTAGGGGTAGGCCAAATAGGCTTAAGGGACTTGCCCAACCGTGGTAGGAAGGGCTTAAAAAGAAAAAGCACTGTATCTTATTATCAAAATTAACGAAACCTTCCTCTTGGACACTTTGCTATTATTAGCACACAGAGTTGAATCACAGGGCCGACCGTGGGATCAACAGAGGAAAGCAACGCCAACCGCCGTTCACGTAGTCGTGAAAACAAAAGTGGAGGGCAGGGGGTCGAATCTCACTCGGACAAAAATCAAAAATATTCAAGAATTCACACTTTGGTAAAGTAGGCGTCAAATCATGTCTTTACATGAATTACAATATCACGCATGCTCACAGAATATACAGGGTACCACAGATGCGCATACAAATGCACATACTTCACGGTTATGGGGGTCTTTACATGTCCAAACACCTACTTGTCGCATCAATATAACTCCACATACTTCGAATCAGGTTGCAGTCAACATGTTTGTCTATTGATCTACCATATATTAGCAATTCAGAATGCAAAAAATAATAATAACGTAATCAATTAAATCAAATTCCACCCAATATAATGAAAAAAATAAAAAATATTCATCCATTCGGGACGTGTCTCAAGGCTGCAAGGCACCCTTCATTGACAGAGGGATTAGCCTGTCAAAAATATCAAAAATATCAGTCCGTCTGTCCGTCTGTCCGATCCAATTAATTTTTTAGGTTTCATGTCAAACCACCTGAAAACGGCACATTCTATACCTTACAACAATTATAAGACTTGCTTTTTACTGGTAATGCGGGAGGGGGGGAAAACAAATACTCCCTGATGGTGTTGAAAAAGTTGAAATATGTATAGAGGTAGGGGAGAAGAGAGGGGGGGGACCCTGACCTCATGAAATTAACTGGAAGTTAGCGCATCTCTCATTGGAGTGCTAAAAATCAATCAAGATCATGACGAGATAATTCACTGGGCATATTGTGTATCTTTAGAGACGGCAAATTTGGATGGCAAGTTGATAACCTTGACCTCTGAAAGCTGCTGTGAACCAGTGTTTTTTAGTTCAGGTTTCTGTAGTCGAGGTTGAGTAGCCACTTGGGCTACTCAACCCTGATTTCAGGATAGTTGCGTAGCCAAAGCATGGCGGAGTGCGAAGGGCAGAGCCTGGGGGGGTCGGGGGGCAGCGCATCCCGATATTGGGGGGTCCGGGGGGTCCGGGGGGTGAAAAAACACTAATGAACTGAACCCCAAACAATCGTCTATCTATTGCGATCGCAACCTGAGACCCCGTGTTGGCCGATATGCCCGCTACCTGAGACCTGATATGAGACCCCAGCACGCAGACCCAAATTGCTACCCAGAACCCGTATCAACCAGGGTACTAAATTGTGTCAAATTGGTCAGCGCTTTTTAGTGTAAAAAGCGCAAAAAATGTGCGCTGCGCCCACAGGGGGGTGAAAAACTGCGCGAAACGCACAGTGGGGCTCAAAAAGCGTGCGCGAAAGCGCGCTGCTGCGTGCGCTTTGTAGTACCCTGGTATCAACACAATCCGCTACCTACCAACCCCCAGCAGTTTCGTGCAGGAAAGGCCCAGGGTTTAACAATTCATGCCGATGCATAATATCCAATATGCACTGGAATTATTATTATTACTATTATTATTATTATTATTATTATTATTATTTATTGATCAGAATTCTCGGTTCTTAGGCCAAAATGTCAGAATTCTCAGGCCAAATTCTCAAATGCGATTTATGAAGAACAAAGTGTATTGGACGCCCAATTCAAAATCATCCACTGATTTGCTTTAAGGGTTATTCATCTGACTCTTAAGGAGTGCGAACAGGCAGATGAGTCCTCGTCAGACTATCTGACTAACCGAGCATATGTTTCTTCATAAGTGCGTGCGCAAATCAAAGCTTTCCTTTTCAGCTACGAGCATCAGCTTCTAGACAGCCCCCCTGAACTCCTACCCAGCCAAACATAATGCTGCCTAGTGCATCTTGAAGCTGACACAATCAGCTGTCCAGATATGCTGAAATATTTGGGTGCAGCTCAGTCGCTGGCTCAGGCAGCAGGGTACTTCCAAGCGCGCGCTTTTGCGCGCTGGCGCGCTGCTTTTTTGAGCCCCACTGCGCGTTTAGCGAAGTTTTATGCACCCCCCTGTGGGCGCAGCAAGCAATTTTTGCGCTTTTTGCACTACAAAGCGCAGTTTTGTTTTCTCAAATGCGCTAAAGCGCTGGCCAATTTGGTCAATAGAAGTACCCTGTCAGGCAGCTGCTCTATGAAATTCGAAAACGATTTCTTCGCTCCTCTAGCCACTATTTTATTTTTGGGTTACTCATAGCAGCTTCTAGCCAGCTCCATTGGCCAGCCACCGGGTCAAACCCAAAGCTTTCAGCTGCATTTGAATGCTTGTCATTTCAGCTTTCAGGCGCACTAGCTAGCTTCAGATGTTGCTCAAGGACAGGGGAAGCAGGCTGCCCAGAAGCTGCTACTCGTAGCTAAAGACAGAAACAGTGCCTCTACCCCTGGAGAGCCCGGGAAAAGAAGCACAAGAACAAACACAAGCACAAGCACAAGCACAAGCACAAGCACCACGAAAAGCACGAAACAGCCCAGGAAGCACAAGCACAAGCACAAGCGCACAAATCTCAAACAGCCCAGGAAGCACAAGCACAAGCACAAAAAGCACTAACAGGCAAAAAAAAGCACAAAAACAGGGTGGCTTACCGTAGCATGTAAGGTAGACCGGGACATAAAAGTAGTCGGCTTCTTCTGGATCAAACGTCCTGGGCAAGGTGGCAGAAGTGTTTGTTGGGTGGGCGGTAGTGAATGGTGGTGGGTGGGTGCTGGTGAGTGGGTGCTGGTGAGTGGTGGGTGGGTGGTGGGTGGGTGGTGAGTGGTGGTGGGTGGGTGCTGGTGAGTGGTGGGTGGGTGGTGGGTGGGTGTGAGTGGTGGTGGGGTGTGAGTGAGGGCAGAGCGAAAGGCAACATGGGTGGGAGTGCGATAGTGGGTGGAGGGTGGGCAAACGTCTTGGACAAGGTGGCAGAAGTGTTTTTTGGGTGGGTGGGTGGGTGCTGGTGAGTGGGTGGTGGTGAGTGGGTGGTGGTGAGTGGTGGGTGGGTGGTGGGTGGGTGGTGAGTGGTGGTGGGGTGTGAGTGAGGGCAGAGCGAAAGGCAACATGGGTGGGAGTGCGATAGTGGGTGGTGGGTGGGCAAACGTCTTGGACAAGGTGGCAGAAGTGTTTGTTGGGTGGGTGGTAGTGAATGGTGGTGGGTGGGTGGTGGTGAGTGGGTGTTGGTGAGTGGTGGGTGGTGGTGGGGTGTGAGTGAGGGCAGAGCGAAAGACAACATGGGTGGTGGGTGGGCAAACGTGGGTGGTGGTGGGTGGGCAAACGTCCTGGGCAAGGTGGCAGAAGCGTTTGTTTATATTCCTAAATTGAAGTTAAATCATCTGCATAGCACTAACTTCGGGCCCCCGTCGTTTTCAATTTGTTGGGGCTCAGTTAACCAGTGCTCGTTTTGTATAAAGACCTTTCCAATATTCAGGTTGGGCCAGTCTATTTAGTCTTTTCGGCTAAGCCTTAACCGGCTAGACTGAACAAACAGTAATTCCTGTGCTTCCTGGAAGCCAAAAGGTTCAGTCCATCTGACTTGAAGCTCTTTTATGAAGTTGCCCCCCTACCTGCCCCCCCCCCCCCCCCCCCCCCCCCCTACACCTCCTTCTTCACCCATCTCTCCCTGTGTCCTCCATCCTACCCCTCCCTCTTTTCTGTCTCCCATCCTCCTCTACTTTGTATTCACCCTCCATCCATCTCTCCCCCTTCCCTGTTTTCTGTCTCCTATCCTCCTTGACTTTTCCCTTGACCCTACCTCCATTTATCCGCCTTCCCACAGTTCCCTCCCCCCCCCTACCTCTCCCTCTTCCTTCACCCCCTCCCCCCCCCGATTCTCTGAACACACCATCCCTCCCCCGTGCACCATGAACTCACATTCTCTCCTACCCCCCCCCCCCCCCCCCCCCCGAATGTTTGCGATACAAACCCCGCAGAGAAACCAAAACAAGCGCAATCGCTAAGCTACATGCCCGAAGCGTGTTCTTCGTGCACGTTTACCTAAGCAGGATTTCAAGATGTGGGGCTGCCCAGACGAATCCTGGTAGCATGGGCTTTGCGTCTGCTGGTGCACCACAGTGGGTCAGCAGCAACGATATATATATATATATATTTTTTTTTTTTTTTTTATCATTACCTGTGAGGTGAGGTGAGCATCATCTCGTGGAGGGCAGTTTCAATGAAGTACACTCGCTCTGGCGCATAGATGCTCTTGTTCTCCAGGTTGAAGGTGCGCCATACACAAGAAGCCCTACAGTATGATCATAGGGGGCAGTAATATATAATTAAGTTTATTTAAAAACAAAACAAAAAATAGTTTTCAAAAAGTAGATTTTAACGAGCGTAAGGTTATAGGTGCGCCATACACAAGAAGCCCTACAGTACACTCATAGGGGGCAGTAATATTTAAAAACAAAACACAATTAGTTTTCAAAAGGTAGATTTTAACGAGCGTAAGGTTGAAGGTGCACCATACACAAGAAGCACTACAGTAAGATCATAGGGGGCAGTAAGATTTTAAAAATAAAAAAAGAAAAAGAAGTTTCAAAAAGTAGTTTTCAAAAAGCATATTTGAACAATCGTTAGGTTTGAAGATGCGCCATACACAAGCAGCCCAATAGTAAGATAAGTAGGGGGTAGAAAGAAAAGTAGGGGGTAGTTTTCAAAAAGTAGATTTTAACGACGCTAAGGTTTGAAGGTGCGCCATACACAAGCAGCCCTACAGTACGATCATAGGGGGCAGTAAGATTATATACAAAAGTAGATTTCAACAACCGTAAGGTTTGAAGATGCGCCATACACAAGCAGCTGGAAAGTTTGATCAAAGGGGACAGTAAGATTTTAAAAAACAAATGTTACAAAGTAGGGGCTTGCTCAAGCACGACAGGAAGGACTAAAAATAAAAAGCATTGATGAACGCAGGGGGGGGCAGAAAGACAGATTTTGGACCGCACCTTCGATATGGTGTCCGATTCAGATGGGAGTTGGAATTGTGGACGTTTCATACAAAAAGAGGGGGGAAATAAAGTTGGCTAAAAGTTTTTTTACCCCCCCCCCCCCCCCCCCCCCCCCCCCCCCCCCTCCTAAAACCCAATTACCTCACCCTACCCCCCCTAAAATGGGGGTCATTCGAAAGATCTTTTAAAGCCCATTTCAGTCATGCTCTTACATCTTTCATGGGGTTACCCAAACGTGATTTATCGCGAAGTTAAGATTTGGGCCTCTTTGGTTGAAAAAAACTTTGGACCCCTCTAACTTTTGTACAACTTTATTTTTGGCTTTTTTTTATATAGTTTGAGGATAGGCTCTATCCAAAGCGAAGGTGCGGTACGGCAGCTTTTTTCTTGCCCCCCCCTCGGATGAACGTATGTATATATATGTGTGTATAGGGGACAGCACACATATCCTCTGACTTCAACAAATTCAAAGTGCTCATTGTCTCATTGCTCAAGTTACACCGCCTCATTCAAACAGCCCCATGGGAGCATCATTTGTTGCGATCGCAAGCGTGTTTGACGAATACACCACATTTAGCATGTACCAAGTATATTCTGTGGTACTACGGTTTCTGATTCTGATTCTGATTCTGATTCTGTTTCTGTTTCTGTTTCTGATTCTGATTCTGTTTCTGTTTCTGGTCCTGTTTCTAATGCTCGTGCTGTTTCTGTTTCTGGTCCTGTTTCTAATGCTCGTGCTGTTTCTGTTTCTGGTCCTGTTTCTAATGCTGGTGCTGGTGCTTTTTCTGATTCTGTTTCTAGTCCTGGTGCTCTTTCTATTTCTGTTTCTGGTCATATTTCTTGTCCAGGTGCTGTTCCTGTTTCTGTTCCTGTTTCTGGTGCTGTTTCTGGTGCTGTTTCTAGTGCTGTTCCTGTTTCTGTTTCTACTTCTGGCGCTGTTCCTGTTTCTGTTCCTGTTTCTGGTGCTGTTTCTGGTGCTGTTTCTAGTGCTGTTCCTGTTTCTGTTTCTACTTCTGGCGCTGTTCCTGTTTCTGTTCCTGTTTCTGGTGCTGTTTCTGGTGCTGTTTCTAGTGCTGTTCCTGTTTCTGTTTCTACTTCTGGCGCTGTTCCTGTTTCTGTTCCTGTTTCTGTTCCTGTTTCTGGTGCTGTTTCTGGTGCTGTTTCTAGTGCTGTTCCTGTTTCTGTTTCTACTTCTGGCGCTGTTCCTGTTTCTGTTCCTTTTTCTGGTGCTGTTTCTGGTGCTGTTTCTAGTGCTGTTCCTGTTTCTGCTCCTGTTTCTGCTGCTCCTGCTGTTTCTGTTTCTAGTGCTGTTTCTAGTGCTGTTCCTGTTCCTGTTCCTGTTCCTGTTTCTGGTGCTGTTCCTGTTGCTACTTCTTGTGCTGTTCCTGCTTCTGTTCCTGTTTCTGGTGCTGTTTCTGGTGCTACTTCTTGTGCTGTTCCTGCTTCTGTTCCTGTTTCTGCTGCTTTTTCTGTTTCTACTTCTGGCGCTGTTCCTGTTTCTGTTCCTGTTTCTGGTGCTGTTTCTGTTCCTGTTCCCCCTACAGTTTCTGTTTCTGTTTCTTGTGCTCTTTCTGCTTCTGTTTCTGGTGCCGTTTCCGGTGCTGATCCTGGTGCTGGGATCATCTTGCAGTAGCACACGAAAGCCACTCATGGGAAATATCGTATGTTTGAAATATTTCCAGTGCATATTGCGCTTGTATTGTGACAACAAATCATGTGCACACATGTACTTCATGACTTATAATCATGTGCACACATGTACTTCATGACTACAAATCATGTGCGCACATTTACATCACAGAATATTCTATTTTTCAAGGAAAATTGCCCCCCCCCCCCCCCCCCCTTTATCGCAATATTGGTTCTGGAGGCAGTGACCAACTACTACTGGCCACTGGCCATGCAAAGCTAGGTCAGCCAAGACAGATCAGCTTCAGGCCAAATCCAGCCTACAGGGCCGATTCTCAAAACAATGGGTTTCATTGCAGGGCCGATTCTTAAAACAATGGGTTTTATCGCAAAATGCGATAAATTGCACTATAAAATAACCTGCTTCACGCACCCTTGGTTGCTTGACTGCAGGAGTCTAGTGTTGTACTGCGAGGGCAGGTCATACACAAAGATAAGCGGTCGCCGTCTATCTAGGGAGACCTCTGACGCATTCTTGGATGCCTCTGGGAAGTCCACAACATTTTCTGTCCAAGGGCGTGCCTTCAACCTTTCTTGATCTTCTGCAGAAGGGGGGAGGGGGGGGGGGGGGGGGGGGGGGGGGATACTGCTTGCATGGTGTGAAGGGGATGCAGCAGAGGTGGGGCGGGTGAGTGGGTGGGTGGGGGATACAGATTGATTCTGGCTGTGAGTAGCTCGGTGATAAGGGAGTCGTGATAAGGAAAGTCCACAACATATGATGTCCAAGTGCGTGCCTGCAACCTTCCTTGATCTTCTGCAGATGCACAATTTGTTTGGGCTTTGTGGTATGCCGAATGGATATGGGTATGGATATAGGGTATAGGTGCTACAGTCTAAGGGTAGGCCAAATAGGCTTAAGGGACGTCTGGCTTGAGTAAAGGACATTGTGGTATGGCGAATTGCACAATTAAATTATCATCCCATGTGGGACGACGATCTGATTATAATTGTAGCTGATTGTAGAATTAAATTATAACTGTAGCAAAAACTCAGGGCCCCCAGGTAAAAATATTGTATAGGGTTCAGTTCATCAATGTTTTTTTCTTTTAGCCCCTCCTGTAACTGTTGGGCAAGTCTCTTTAGCCTATTTGTCCTACCCCTTGACTGTCACAAACATGCAACATAACATAACATAACATAACATAACATAACATAACATGCATAACATGCATAACATAACATAACATGCATAGCATAACATAACCTAACATACATGGTGTAGCAATAGTCTGATGGACAGGGAATTGATTGGACGAAAGACAAGCCTGAACCCCAGCATATGCGGAAGGTTTCCTACCGTTCCTCCTAGGAATGGAAGCACAACAAGCAAAGTGTGAGGTGTACAACAATCGAGTCATGCAGTGCCAATCATTATTTGAGCGTTGCCTCCCTCTATCTGAAGCACCCTATGATGAGCCTTGTGATAGGAATGATAGAGTGTGTCTAGGCAGCAGACTAATCTGGTATCTGGGAAGTATGAGGTATTTGCCCGCAGGTTTTTTTGTGCGATGTTTTGCAAGTTGCGATAAAACCCATCGTTTGAGAATCGGCCCTGTGATAAGCCATATTTTCGAGAATCGGCCCTGAGGGCTGGATTTGGCCTGCAACTGATCTGGCCTGGCTGACCTGGCTTTGCATTTGCCCAGCAATGCATTCATTGATTTTTCAAAGCTAAAAATTTGATGTTAAAAATCCTCCTTGGTAGCACCTCTACTCCCTGTCCGCAACAAAGGCCTTTTCATTTGTTCAAGACCTTATAATCGCTCATTTACTCCAACAGGTGGGCTATAAGTAGTGCGAGGACAGCGTTGGTCTGCGCACATGGAGATTAAATATGTGCTTCGCCTTGCTGCCACTGGACCTAACTACTTGCTACCGCACTTTCATCAGTGTTGTAGATCTCACCTACTGTTTTTTGTGTTCGACAAGTCGCAAATTGCGACCCCAGTGCTGCGCGCGCTGCCCCCCATACCACGCAGAGCACTGAGCAAGGAGCCTGGGGGGGGTGGGGGGGCTTTTCTGACTAATTTAGCCCGGCCCTAATCCCAATTCGAGGAATGGCTCAATGGTAGAGCTCGTAGGAACAAGAAGGTGCGCTTTAGTGTTCACGGCCGCTGTCAACCGCCATAGTGGCCTGTCCAGGTAAAATAGCAGCCTGTTCTCTACACCGTAACTTGACCTAACAACACGCTATCGCACTTCCATCATGCCCAAGCTGCGGGCACATTTTGAGTCAAGTAGGGCACCAGGAAAAGTGTTCACAGTCGCTGTCAACCATCATGGTGAAGTAGCAGCCCGTTCTCTACATCCGTAACCTGACTATCGCACTTCCATCATATGTAAGTCTCCCTTGGCATCGTCAAGCTGCAGGCACATTTTGAGTCAAATAGGGCACCAGGAAAAATGTAATCATCATCATCATTGTCGTAGATCTCAACGTGGTCATTCATAGGCAAGACATCAGCATCAGCATCAGCATCACCACCATCATCATCATCATCATTATCATCATCATCATCATCATCATCATCAGTGTTATAGATCTCACTGTGGTCATTCATAGGCAAAACATCAGCATCAGCACCACCACCACCATCATCATAATCATCATCATCATTATCATCATCATCAGTGTTATAGATCTCACCGTGGTCATTCATAGGCAAAACATCAGCATCAGCATCATCACCACCACCACCACCATCATCATAATTATCATCATTATCATCATCATCAGTGTTATAGATCTCACCTTGGTCATTCATAGGCAAAACATCAGCATCAGCATCATCACCACCACCACCATCATCATCATCAATATCATCATCATGTGTTATAGATCTCACCGTGGTCATTCATAGGCAAACCTTCTTGCTTTCGAGAGCAGTCTGTTCCATACCATCCAGGGTCACACTTGCAAAACCCATTTCTGCAATCGCCATGACCAGTGCACTGTGAAAGAAAGGTTTAGGGCCTAGGGTTTAGTGCACTGTGAAGGCAAGGTTTAGGGTCTGGGGTTTAGTGCATTGTGAAAGCAAGGTTTAGGGTTTAGGGTCTAATGCACTGTGAAAGCAAGGTTTAGGGTCTAGGGTTTAGTGCAATGTGAAAGCAGGGTTCAGGTTTTAGGGTATAATGCACTGTGAAAGCAAGGTTTAGGGTTAAGGGTTTAGTGCACTGTGAAAGCAAGGGAGGTTGCTAGGGTTAGCCACACTATCAACATGACAGGGTTGGACTAGCAGGTTTAGACTTACAACAGGGATCGACTATCAACAACAGGACAGGGTTAGACTATCAACAACAGGATAGGGCTACTCTAGCAACAACGGGATCGACTTGCAGGGTTAGACCAGGGTACTACATTTTGTCAAATTGGTCAGCGCTTAAAGCGCACAAACGTCAAATTGGTCAGCGCTTAAAGCGCACAAACGTCAAATTGGTCAGCGCTTTGTAGTGCAACAAGCGCACAAACTGCGCGCTGCGCCCAGAGGGAGTTGAAAAACTGCGCGAAACGTGCAGTGGGGCTCAAAAAGCGTGCGCGAAATCACGCGGCCGCGCGCGCATTGTAGTACCCTGGGTTAGACTATCAACAACGGGACAGGTAGGCATGCTATGCTGTTCTCTGCAATGATTTATATTTCAGATTTATGTAGGCCAGGTTGAGTAGCTACTTGGGTTACCCAAGCCAGATTTCAGGATTGTTGCATAGCATGGCTGGGCACATGGCAGGGCAAGAAGCGCGGAGCCCCGGGGGGTCAGGTGAAGCGCGGAGCCCCGGGGGGTCAGGTAGCAGCGCCAAACCCATGTGTCGCCATGCAACGACGAAATGGAAACGCAGTGACGACGTGTCATCGACAAAAACTGGGTTGCCTGAAAGAGTTAACTCATTCGATGATGATCTTTGCTTTGCCTTTCTGTTCTGCTTCCTCCTTCCTTGAGCAAATGAAGAAGTGTTGCCGAGCTCTGTCAAAACGACACAGACAAGTCGATGATTCTAGTTTGTACTATAGTTTGGGAGTAGCCAGATGTGAAACAAGTTCAGTGGCAAAAGCCTGGGCAAAAGGATATATGAATTGTATATGTATAACGAGATTTAGGTGATTGGCCCCAGTGAAAGGAAACGGGCTGGCCCCCTCGACCTCACGCCTCGTAATAAGTCGCACTGTTTATTTATTTAACCAGATATTACATATGTTTTTTGTGCGACAAACTGGGCAGGTTTACTTGGAGAATACAGGAGGATATAGAAAGCAACAGAAAGTGGAGGGCGCTGTGCATAGGTCAGTAGGCGATCATTGTTTTTGTTCAGCTTTCTGCTGGTCCAGTTTTGTAGCAAAAGTTGCGACGGAAGCCTGTATGTATGTATGGTACAGTCCAGGAGGAGGCCAAATAGGCTGAAGGGAATTACCCAAGTTTATAGGAAGGGCTTAAAAAGAAAAGGCACTGATGAACTGAACCCCAAACAATCGTTTAACCGACGGGGGCCCTGAGTTTATGCTACAGTGATAATTTAATTCTACAATATAATTAAATCATCATCTCAGCTGGGATTTTTACTTTGTGCGATTATTGACGCATTTTTTATTAACTGTATTCAGTATTTCCATCCTTCAAAGGAATCAGGACTCATGACCTGCTTCATACTGGAGTTTGTATCCACCAATTCAGGTTCAATGTTCATTTTCTCAAAAACATGTTTTCTATCCTCAGCGTATAACAGACATTCTATTATAGTAATATGAAATGCATTTCATCTTCAACTACTCTTCTACCGTCAACCATCATATCACAGCACCTGCAAATTCTACCAGAACGAGAAGTACCCCTTTCTGATTCAACATTTAAGCTGTGAGCTCGAAGACGTAGCCTTTCTATGCATTTAATATCATCCCTATTGTTTAATGACTTCAGAATGTTGTGTAGCCATCGCATGGCGGAGCGCTAGGCGCGTAGGGGGTTCAGGGGGCAGCACGTTGCACTGGGGTCGCACCTAGTCGTTCAAATTTGCGACGAGTCGCACACACAAAAATCGGAAGGCAATTGGTAGGAGGTGGTAGAAGGTATACCTGATTGAGGCAGAACGTGACATGTGTTTCGTTGCAGAGTAGCCCTCCAATTCCGTCTCGACCACAGCTCAACAGCCTTTCATCTTCAAATATCCTGGTCAGATGGAGAGACCATTGAAAAACACTTGTTAGCCCGGTATGCACATAAATATCTGGAATACTAACTATCCGGGTGTACTAGCATCCAGTGCAATAAAATGATTACATGCTCTACATGACATGATCAAAGTGTATATGTCAAGGTACTTCCAAGCGCGCGCTTTTGCGTGCTGGCGCGCTGCCTTTTGAGCCCCACTGTGCGTTTCGCTCAGTTTTTTGCAACCCCTTTGTGGGCGCGGCAAGCGATTTTTGCGCTTTATGCACTACAAAGCGCAGTTTTGTTGTTTTCAAGTGCGCTAAAGCGCTGGCCAATTTGGTCAATGGAAGTACCCTGGATCAAAGTGTACAGTTTTTTCATTGGCAGGATGTATTTACGTGGCATGATCAAAGTGTATATGTGTCATGGTTTTTTCATTGGCAGAATGTATTTACGTGGCATGATCAAAGGGTATATGTGTCATGGTTTCTTTTTGGTAGAAGCAACCCCTGATACTTCGTAGGCAAAATCCAACAAGTTGCTGCAGCCACTGATACAATATAAGTAACGATTGAATAGCTACTGTAAAATTGAATTATCAGTGTAGCAAGAACTCAGGGGCCCTGTTGGTAAAACGATTGTTGGAGGTTCAGGTCATCAATGCTTCCCCTTCAGCCCTTCCTGTCACGGTTGGGCAGGTCTCTTTATTTGGCCTACCCCTGGACTGTAACATACATACACATGAAACAATACAACATCTACTCAGTGCCCATCACCAAATCTCAGATTTGCCGCCTTGGAAGAGGTAGAGAACTTCCCTCCGTGCTGTAGGTCGATAGTCCAAGCTCGGGCGCAGAGGGTCTGTGAAACCAAATAAACCCAACATGGTAGTTATTCTCCAGTATGATCACATGCATGCAAACGGGAGGGTTCCCTCAATCTCACGCCTGTGGCATGGCGTACTTATTTTCAAGTTTAATCAGTGCCCCAGGTCTTGCCATCTCCAGAACTTTTTATTATTTTATTGAATGGATTTCCACCCTAGGAAGTAGGACCCTGTACACAAATCAGCGCCCACTGAGGGTTCAGGGTACTGATGCCTTCATGCATAGTCTATATTTATCTTGATTATTAGAGGCTGTGCAAGTCTGTGTAGGCCCAACAAGCTGTTAGTGTGAGCAGCGGTTTCATCAACCTCCTGAGGACCAGAAAGAGTGGCGGACTCATGGCATACTAATGGCGTACTAATGGCGTACTCATGGCGTACTAAGTGGCGTACTTATGGCGTACTAATGGCGTACTCATGGCGTACTAAGTGGCGTACTAAGTGGCGTACTAAGTGGCGTACTAAGTGGGGTACTAAGTGGCGTACTAAGTGACGTACTAAGTGGCGTACTAAGTGGCGTACTAATGGCGTACTAAGTGGCGTACTAAGTGGCGTACTAATGGCATACTCACGGCGTACTAACTTTCAATTTTAATCAGTGCCCCAGATCTTATCCAACTCACTTAGAGTTTGAGTCGTTGACGGAGTCAATGTTGCACCAGCCGTTGGGGCCATACAGGTCCTTGTAGGGAATTCCTCCCCAAGTGGTATTCCTTCCTAGGTAGTCCTGCGTGGATGGCACACACAGCAAACATTTGTAGGAACCCGCATGCCATATGATGTTGACCAAAGGCGAGTATGATATCATATGATGTCATGCAAATTGCATCATATGACATTGTAAATGAATGGTAACTTTAGCCTAGTCAGACTGCTGGCATCATATGATGACGTCATATTGCCGTTGAATCATACTACCATTCCCTACACATGAGTATCTGCATATCTGAGTATTTGACCATGACAATGCATATCTGCATATCTGAGTTTTTGACCATCACACATGAGTATCTGCACATCTGAGTATTTGACCATACGCTATTGTAGGATATATCATATGATATCATCGATATATCATGCGATATATCTATACAATATCATACTTGACAACCCTGCTGATTTGCTATAGCACTCCTGTTGCAGCTCGAGCTAATGACTGTCCAAAAAGAGAAATGGCAGCTCATATTGGTTATCAGCAGGTCCATAACAAAAGGTACCAGATTGGTTATCAGCAGGTCCATAACAAAAGGTACCAGATTGGTTATCAGCAGGTCCATAACAAAAGGTACCAGATTGGCATAGGATAACAAACAAGTGCAGACAAAAAGGAGCAACCATGTCACAACCCATATAGGTGTTTGCCCCTAGTGCAAGCAAACGAGCTGGCCCCCTCAACCTCACGCCTCGTAGTAAGGCGTACTATTATTATCACCATCACCATCACCATCAGCATCAGCATCATCATCATCATCATCATCACCATCACCATCATCATCATCATCATCATCATCACCATCATCATCATCATCATCATCACCATCACCATCATCATCATCATCATCACCATCATCATCATCATCACCATCACCATCACCATCACCATCACCATCACCATCACCATCACCATCACCATCACCATCACCATCAGCATCAGCATCAGCATCAGCATCAGCATCAGCATCAGCATCAGCATCAGCATCAGCATCAGCACCATCACCATCATCATCACCATCATCATCATCATCACCATCACCATCACCATCACCATCACCATCACCATCACCATCATCATCATCACCATCATCATCATCATCATCACCATCACCACCACCATCATCATCATCATCATCATCACCATCACCATCACCATCATCATCATCATCATCATCATCATCATCATCATCATCATCACCATCACCATCATCACCATCACCATCATCATCATCATCATCATCATCATCATCATCATCATCATCACCATCACCATCAACATCACCATCATCATCATCATCATCATCATCATCATCATCATCCGTATCATCTAGGGGTGTTCAAAAGTAATCATACATATATTGGTATCTCTCGCACCCCCAGCATCTTGATTAATTAATCAGATTTCACTAAGATACTTCTCTATGGCTCCTTTGTAGGGTTTGTAGTGCTCTGGTTTGTAGCACATGTATGCCAGCCTTTTGCTAGGGGGGCCTTCCGAATTTTATGACTTTTCCATGTGGTACAAAAGTTGGTACCCCGAGATTATATTGTTATACTTCTGTAACACACATCTTACCCACCCCTTCAGTTTAAAACTGATTTGCTATGGAAGGCCTTTGTGGTCCAAAGTTCATTAGTTTGAAGAGTTTGGCCCTGCAGATTTTACATCACCCACCCCCTCACACACACACACACTTTGTGACTAGTCACAAAAAGTGGCACCACCAACCAGTAAGTGGTAAGGCACAACTGAGCAAGACACGAGTGAACAAGCTAGCCCTACCTAACATGAAAAGACAGTGGTCGAGAGAAAAAAACGAATCCTGTATTTCCCCAGATTTAAAAGTTGTAAACCCTAAAAACTAGCAGCACCCCCAGTTCACAGCCCACTCACATTTATGCTACCACCCAACCACCCAACCTAGATATGGGGTTCCCCTATCCAGACCCGGAAGCTTGGACCCTAGGGTAAGTGACAAGGATATGGGAGCATCCCAAAGCCATATAATAGTTGCTTAGTTACTTATGGACGCTTGATTGATTACTTTTGGACACCCCTACATCATTATATTTTTTCTTCATAATCCAAGATGTTGTGCTCCCACCTGAGCCGGCTTGGCTTCATCATTTAAAGGTCGCCCCAATTGCAGTGGAGGAGTTCCAGGAGGTGATCCAGGGGGGGCTGGGATGCGACGGTATTTGGAGTCTCCCCCGCAGTAGCATGCGGCAACATCGTCATCGCACACACCTGCGCATGGATACGCAGGCACACAAAAAACTAATAAAACTGCAGAAAATGATTTATTTCAAGATAAATAGGTCTGGGACCAGCTAGAGCTATTAAAAATAAAGCGTTACAGTGTTTAGGATGTTGAACACCTGTTCAACAACTACATGTTTAACAATTGATGTACATAAACAGGTGTTTAACACCCTGAACACCTGTTTAACAACCTGAACAGGGTGCAGGCTGCCGTGGGGAGTAGGATGGATGCTATGATACATTGCTCACTGCTCAGTTTCTTTTCTTGAGTATTTGAGGTTGGGCGAGTCCCTTTAGGCTTATCGGCTACCCCTGGACTGTCACATACATACAAGCAAGACAAACAGTGGAGGTCCTTATCTGAGGAGGCGGCACAAGGACTCAGTCTCTTGGATTGATGTTCAGGAACGTTTGGTCGGATGTGGCATTACATGCATGCACCCATGGCAGGAGAGGTGCAGCTTGCCTCTGCACATGTGAGCACACCTGAACAGGCTACCGTAGCTTGTGTGTGGTATTGCGAGCTTGTTTTTGAAGTGTCCACCTACTCCCTCCGCTAGCCTTCCCCCTGTTATTAAGCTACGGCAGCCGGCATCCTGTTGGTGATGCAAAAATACACGCAACAAAAAAGGTAATGATAATGCCTGGTGGGGCGTGGTGTTAAGGGAGCCCGTCGTACGCGGGTGGGGAGCGGTCTCCTACCTCGACTGGACAAGCTACCATCGCGGTTGACAACGACCTGCAACGCCAAGAGCGACCGAAGGGGACACGCAATATCACAGAGGAACAGCTTGCCTCTGCACATGTGAACACACTTGAGCAGGGTGCAGGCTACCCTATGAGGGCTACCCTAGGAAGGCTACCCTAGGAAGTAGACGGGCACTTCAAAACAAGTTTGTAACATCTACATCGAGAAGAAGTCCATCCAGTAATGGTTATCATGGCGTTTGTTAAAAACAAAAATGAAAATTTAAACATCCAAGAATTGTCACAATGACCTCTAAGGACGTGCTCAGTGGGATTAAGGGAACCGGATCGTAAATAAGTGCTGCACGAGCCAACATCGCATCTAGATAACAGTTATCGTGCCGGTCGACGACCCTCCGGACCGGCCCAAGCGCACTCAAGGGGGTTGAACCCCGCACATGCCTCGATTTTCGCCCTTTGCTCTGCCACTGAGCTATTTGGTTCTGATCGGTGATATGACGTTTGTTACAATGAATCGCACATGAATGAATGACACATAAACAATCTTAGTCACCTGCAGGTCGGCGGCCATAGAGGTGGGCTTAGACAGGCTGGCAGCAACATTGACCTATAACCTAAGACTGTTGATGTCATTGTCAAGTTTGTTACATCCGCATCGAGAAGCAGTCCATCAAGTAAGGGTCATCATGAAGTCAGAACGGGTGGTTGGTGGTGAGGGGGAGAACTGGTCAGTGGCGGTGAGAACGTGGGGGGGGGGGGGGGGGGGGGGGGGCACAAGATGTAGCTCCTGGGTTATCATGAAGTCAGAACCCCCTCCCCTCCACCCTCTCCCCCTCACCGCCACTCCCCCTCACACACCACACACCACACACACACACCACACATACACACCACCATCACCCTCTCCCCCTCACCGCCACTCCAGGGTTATCATGTAGT
This sequence comes from Chlamydomonas sp. ICE-L, assembly GCA_013435795.1. Lineage (NCBI taxonomy): Eukaryota > Viridiplantae > Chlorophyta > Chlorophyceae > Chlamydomonadales > Chlamydomonadaceae > Chlamydomonas > Chlamydomonas sp. ICE-L. The sequence goes on from JACBWV010000596.1 coordinate 204,133, forward strand.
CAGAACGGGTGGTTGGCCACAGCCAAAGCAGACTGTGATACAGGCGATTGTGAATTCTGTATAGTATGACAACCAGGTGGTTGGCCCCAGCGAAAGCAAATGGGCTCGCCCAAACCTTACGACTCTTAATCAGGCATACTATTTGTTTATTCATGTGGTCATAACAGCTCCTCTAACCTCAAGTACAGCATATTGGCGCAGGGTACTACAAAGCGCACGCGGCAGCACAATTTCGCGCTTTTGGAGCCCCACTGCACGTTTTGCGCAGTTTTTCAACCCCCCGTGGTCGCAGCTCGCAGTTTTGCGCTTTTTACTAAGCGCTGACTAATTTGACGTTTGTGCGCTTTAAGCGCTGACAAATTTGACAAAATGTGGTACCCTGTATTGGCGTGCAGGACAATATCAGTCCAAACCGCAGGAGAGGCAATGCCAAACTCAAGTCCAAACCGGTTTCTTTATCTCCACATGAGTGTATGTGTGTATGTTGTTACAGACCAGGGGTAGGCCAAATAGGCTAAAAGCCAAATAGGCTAAAAGCCAAATAGGCTAAAGGCCCAATAGGTTAAATAGGCTAAAGACCCAATAGGTTAAAGGCCAAACAGCCTAAATAGGCTTAAGGCCCAATAGGTTCAAAGCCCAAAAGGCTAAACAGGCCCAATAGGCTAAATTACCTCCACATCGAGAAGCTGTCCATCCATGGTTCATCCAGCCCAAGTCTTCCTTAGTATGTGGGTCAATGTGCGACTGCGACACACAAACAACCACTGTTAGTATGTGGGTCAATGTGCGACTGCGACACACAAGCAACCACTGTTAGCAGGCTGTGGTTTGCTTGGTAATGCTGGGCAGAATATGGCCTCTCACACTCGCTCTATCAATTGTTTCAGTGAACATAATGCTGGTAGTACTGTGGGTGGGTGGGGGGATGGGTGGGGGGGGTGGGGGGGGTGGGGGGGGGTGGGGGTATGGGTAGCAAGTTTCAGGGAGCATGAGCTGTGTCCATCGATTTTATTTTGCGACGTCGCGTCGCCACTGCGTTGCCATTCCGTCGTTGCATTCACCTCATACAAAAATTGAAATGTTATAACTATTAATTTTTTGCGAACATTATTGTCTCTAAACACCAAACTCTCCGGACACTTAATTTCTAAAGAGATTAAAGATATATCTCATATATAGAAAAATTAAAAAACATTTGATTTTTGTTTTTGAACCATAAGTTTTTTTTTAATCTAATTTTGTTTAATTATTGTATAAATCAAAGATATGTATTCTAAAATACCGAATAATAAATATCTCCAACTTTTTTTGGGGTGGGGGGGTGGGGGGGAATTAATTGTTTCATGTAAATTCGTTTTGAGAATAGTATTTAAAAGAATACTATAATTCACCTCACACCATTTACCACAGACCCTAATTCACCACACACCATTGACCACAGACCATAATTCACCACTGACCATTGACCACAGACCATAATTGACCACAGAACATTTACTACAGACCATAATTTACCACAGACCATTGACCACAGACCATTCACCACAGACCATATTTCACTAAAAAAACATATTTCACGAAACCATATTTCACTAAGACCATAATTCACCACACTCCATTCACAACAGATTCACACAGTCACTGTCAGTACCGGCTGATCATCCCTGTCATCAGTCCGAAAGAGCTTTTCTTTTCAGCTGCGAGCAGTAGCTTCTGGGCAGCTCCTTGAGCCAGCCACTGAGCTAACCCCAAATATTTCAGTAGTTCTGGACGGTTAATTGTGTCAGCTTCAAGGTTCACTAGGTCGCATTTGGTTTGGCCCAATAACCAGTCAGGGGAGCTACCTAGAAGCTATTGCTCGTAGCTGAAAAGAAAAGCCGTGAATTGCAGGAAAAGGACTAAAGGAGCACACACTCACTGCTGGTATTGATTGATCACCCCTGAAAAGGAGTGGGCCTGGTACACCCTGAAAATAGCCTGTGATTAGGAAAAGGAGTGGGCCTGGTACACCCTGAAAATGAGTGGGCCTGGTACCAACTGATCACCCCTGAAAAGGAGCGCACACTCACTGCTGGAATCGACTGATCACCCCTGTCGTTAGTACGAAAGCGGTTTGTGCAAGGCTGCGCATCACGGATCTCGCAAGCGTCCCCTGTCCAGCCTGTGGAGATTAAATTATGGAGGTTAAATTATGGTGCAATGGTGGTTGGCCCCAGGGCAAGCAGGCAGGCTGGCTGGCTGTGCATCACAGATCTCGCAAGCGTCCCCTGTCCAGCCTGAGGAGATTAAATTATGGAGGTTAAATTATGGTGCAATGGTGGTTGGCCCCAGGGCAAGCAGGCAGGCTGGCTGGCTGTGCATCACAGATCTCGCAAGCGTCCCCTGTCCAGCCTGAGGAGATTAAATTATGGAGGTTAAATTATGGTGCAATGGTGGTTTGCCCCAGGGCAAGCAGGCAGGCTGGCTGGCTGTGCATCACAGATCTCGCAAGCGTCCTCTGTCCAGCCTGAGGAGAGTAAATTATGGTGCAATGGTGGTTGGCCCCAGTGCAAGCAGAATGCCTGGCCCCCTCAACCTCACGCCTCGTAATAAAATTTACTATTTAGTTTATATTAAATTATGAGATGCAGCAGGAGGTAGATCATGGCACAAGATAGATCGGATGACAGGATACAGTCAGAATGCCAGGTCAGAAATGAAGGTCAGAATGCCAGGTCAGAAATGAAGGTCAGAATGCCAGGTCAGAAATGAAGGTCAGAATGCCAGGTCAGAAATGAAGGTCAGAATGCCAGGTCAGAAATGAAGGTCAGAATGCCAGGTCAGAAATGAAGGTCAGAATGCCAGGTCAGAAATCAAGGTCAGAATGCCAGGTCAGAAATCAAGGTCAGAATGCCAGGTCAGAAATGAAGGTCAGAATGCCAGGTCAGAATGCCAGGTCAGAAATGAAGGTCAGAATGCCAGGTCAGAATGCCAGGTCAGAAATGAAGGTCAGAATGCCAGGTCAGATTGCCAGGTCAGAAATGAAGGTCAGAATGCCAGGTCAGAATGCCAGGTCAGATTGCCAGGTCAGAAATGAAGGTCAGAATGCCAGGTCAGAAATGAAGGTCAGAATGCCAGGTCAGAAATGAAGGTCAGAATGCCAGGTCAGAAATGAAGGTCAGAATGCCAGGTCAGAAATGAAGGTCAGAATGCCAGGTCAGAAATGAAGGTCAGAATGCCAGGTCAGAGATGAAGGTCAGAATGCAGGGGTGGAAAAACATGTCCCTTCAAGTCAAGGCAACTACCCAAGACTACAACCTTGACAACCACATGTGCTGGCCATGTAATTAGGGGTCGGCAATATGATATCATATGATATCATATTATCATGTCATCATATGATATCATATAATGCCGGCGGTCTGACCAGGTAACCCTAGCCTGGGGCATCACATCATATGATATTAAATCATATGATTTTTGTATGATATCATATGATATCACACTTGTCTTTGGTCAACATCATATAATTTGCCGTTCCCTACATGTATTTATGTTACAGTCCAGGGGTTGGCCAAATAGGCTAAAGGGGCTTGCCCAACCGTGATAGGACAGGCGCAAAAAGAAAAGGTATTGATGAACTGAACCCCAAACAATCGTCCTTAGGGTAAGGTCAGGGAGTGCATTTGTATGTGTGGCTTTTTTTGGGGGGGGGGGGGGGGGGGGGGAAGGAGGGAGGTCAGGGAGTGTATGTGCGTCAGTGATTTTCCTAAGGTTTTGGGACGAAACATTAATAATCGTTTGGGTCCGATTCCTGGGTCTGCACTTTGGAAACCTGAAAACATTAATAATCGTTTTGAACGATTCTGCACGATTACAGTTTTGCTGGAAGACCGTACCGACGGCAGCAGCCCCCCCCCCCCCTTCCCCTTCCCCCCTGAGAGCAGCTTGTTTCGTGCAAAGCAGACACAGCGATGTAGGAATCGATGCGATGCCTTTCAGGTTTGCCTCTCGAGGGGACCCTTCCCACCCCACCGACTCATTAACCCAATACTCACTCGGTTCCTACAAAGCAGACTGTGGAATATGAGGAAAACGTGTTGTCCGATTGGGGAATTTAATGGTTATATCCGTATGAAACACCACAACTCACCCCCCTTTCGAAGGTCGACGCCCACCTCCGGTATGAGGTGTGCACGTCCGGACGAGCCGGCCCCCTCCTAGCGAGAGTTTCCAACATGCGCCCGCGCGGGATCGAACCCGCGTGGTACTGGCGAAGGCCCCAACTTTCCGTCCAGTCGACCCACTCGACCAAGCTCGAAACCAAACGTGGTGTGTGAGGAAAACGTGTTGTCCGATTGGGGAATCTTATGGTTATATCCGTATGAAACACCACAACTCACCCCCCTTTCGAAGGTCGACGCCCACCTCCGGTATGAGGTGTGCACGTCCGGCCGAGCCGGCCCCCTCCTAGCGAGAGTTTCCAACATGCGCCCGCGCGGGATCGAACCCGCGTGGTGCTGGCGAAGGCCCCAACTTTCCGTCCAGTCGACCCACTCGACCAAGCTCGAAACCAAACGTGGTGTGTGAGGAAAACGTGTTGTCCGATTGGGGAATCTTATGGTTATATCCGTATGGTACACCACACAGACAGATTGCTGCAGGAATAAATGCTCTTAATTCGCTAGTTTCTCTATGCCTTGGTAGTTCGCATTGCTTGTTGTCAAGCCTTTTATTTGCTCTTTCGTACGCTTTTTTGGAGGTCACCTCCTGGACCAGGTTCTGAGGGGTATGTTGCCCAAACCCTCACTGTTGTAAAACTGTTCAGCTGCCTCGGCGCTGTTCAGTCTCGGCATTGATTTTTGCTGAGTATGTAACTATATCCTCTCTCGCAGGAATAAATGCGATGCCCATTAGCTAGCTTTAGGGCGGTGTTGTTTCACTGCTAGGACATGAGCCCTTTGTAATCTTTTTTTTCCAGGAATAAATGCGATGCCCATTAGCTATCAGCTATGCCCGCGCTGGAATTAAAGGGTAGGGGGGAAAAGCAGGGATCAGCTGTCAGTCAGAGCTCCGGGGGAAATTTGCATACAGCGCGGAATTTGTAGGCATTGATGCCGGAAGCGAGTAGAAGGGCACGCATTTCCGCCCAGTGCAAAGCATTGCTACGAGCGCGCCCAGTCAGAGCTTTGTTCCTGTTGCGAGTGAAAAAGGGCGTCAAGCATTCAATTCAACAGCAGCAGTTGTAATCGTTGTGGACGAATAGCTTCAGAGTGAGCGCTTATAAGCGACTGAGGTTTGGTCAATACTGGTATTTAACATGTGCCTGTCGCTGATTCGAAGCTCACAGTGCTGGTCCATGCTTTTCCCCCCTACTGTGTTTCACGAAGCCGTTTGACGAGGTTATTTCTTGGGGTGGCCTACTGGCCTCAACTTCACCCTGCCCTTTTCGCCTCCCCCAGGATGACCTGGCTGGAATCTGTCCAGCGTGTCAACCAGCGTTCTGGTCAAGGCATGCTCACATGGGGGATCTGGGATGCACGATGCCTGAGCCAATAGTATGGCGATGCTAAACATTAATAATCGCTCTGCACGATGCTGCAGCCAGCGTTTGGGTCGACCGGAAACATTAATAATCGTGCATGAACGATGCCCAGGCCAAGGTTTCGCGAGCTCGAAAACATTATCCAGACCTGAGAAAACGATGGACCATTTCGCGAGAAACATTAATAATCGTGCCTGCACGATTAATCGTGCTTAGGAAAAACGCTGATGTGCGTGTGGTTTGTATTTATGTGCGTGAAGGTTTGTGTTAATATGTGTGCATGTGTGTGTGTGTGTGTGTGGGGGGGGGGGGGGGGGGGGGGGGGGGGGGGGGGGGTCATCATTCTTTGCTGGGTACATCCTGACAGGTGTGGCCAACAGCTACACAGGCTACCGTACTATTACATACATACATACATGCATACCTGCTGGACACTGGCAGAAGCCGGTATCATAGTTGCAGTTGCCCACACCATTGCAACGTCTCAGACACTCGTGAGATCCTCGTGGGGCAGGTTTGCCTAACACAGGCTTCTGCGTCATTCAAGGTTGAGATTGGATCAGGGATTTTAGTTCAAATCTGAAAGTGGGTTTTTCTAGCTTTACGGTTTTAGGTTTCCTCCAGGGACAGCGTTTTTGTGCTTTATACAGCTTTTTATAGCTTATATAGCCTTTTATAGATTCTTAGGGCCATTTAGGGCACAAACAAAAAAACAATTTTAAAGCGATAATTTTGCTTAAACGAGGTCAAAACTAGTGATTGCTATATATAGCGGGGAAGCATCAAATGGTGGCCTTTTACATGCTTCACAATTTTACATGCATCGCACTTTTACATGCATCACACAGCCTAGACACCAGACTCCAGTAACTAAACAGCCCAATCCCTGCCTGCCTCCCTTGCAGCGATTGTTTTTTCGACGACGCGTCGCCACTGCGTCGCCATTCCGTCATTGCATGGTGACGCATGAACCCCCCCAAAAAACCAGGCTTTGCCCTTTGCGCTCCTCCATGCGATGGCTACGCAACAATCCTGAAATCAGGCTTGAGTAGCCCGAGTAGCTACTCAACCTGGCCTACACAAATATAAAATAAAAAACACTGCTCCTTCCATATGGCAGCCTGCACCTGTTCAGGTTGTTAAACAGGTGTTAAGGGTGTTAAACACCTGTTCAACAACTACACGTTTAACCAATGATTGTTATCATTGTTATCATTGTTATCATTGTTATCATTGTTATATATGATTGTTCAAATCACCCTGAACATCTTTTAAATAACCTGAACAGGTGCAGGTTGCCGTAGGGCCTTTGCCTCTTACCTGATCTGAAATCTGAAATAAAAACACTGCTGAGTCACATCCCTGGAAATACTACGCACTATAAAGAGACAGATCCCCCAGCTTTGTGATACCTTCAATCTAGGAAACAGTATTAATATATAATACTACTACCTACTACATGATATATATATCATATAGGAAACATATATATATAGGAATATATATATCATATAGGAATCATGTATATATCATACCATATATATCAGATCATATATATCATATATATCATATATATCATATAGGAATCATATCATATCATATCATATCATATCATATCATATCATATCATATCATATCATATCATATCATATCATATCATATCATATCATATCATATCATATCATATAGGAATCATATCATATAGGAATCATATCATATCATATCATATCATATCATATCATACATATCATACTACCTAATATATGATATATATATATATATATATATATATATATATATGATATGATATATATATAGGAATATATACATCATATAGGAAACAGTATTAATATATAATACTACTACCTACTATATGATATATATATATATATATATATAGTATAGTAATATATAATACTACTACCTACTATAGTATAGTAATATATAATAGTACTACCTACTATAATAGGTAGTAATATATAATACTACTACCTACTATATGATATATATATATATATATATATATATATATATATATATATATTTATATATATATATATATATGATATGATATGATATACATATATATAGGAATATATATATCATATAGGAAACAGTATTAATATATAATACTACTACCTACTATATGATATATATATATATATATATATATATATATATATATATATATATATATATTTATATAATATCACATGATGACATTATATAATATGATATGTATATATAATATTTATATATACCGTATTTTTATAGTATTATAGTATTATTTTTTTATTACATTATATTAATATATATTTTATTGTATATGTATTATTTTATATACATATATATACATATCATATGATATAATGTCATCATGTGATATCATATGATGCCAGCAGTCTGTCTAGGCCAAAGCTACCATTTATATACAATATCATATGATGCGATTTGTATGATATCATACTCGCCTTTGGTCAACATCATATGATATGCTGGTCCCTAAAAAATAAAAATAAAATAACGTCTGGAGGGGCGTGGTGTTAAGAAGACCCTCAAATACGCCCCAGCTGGGCAAAGTCACAATCTTCCGGTCCCTACTTATATCACACCATACGGCCCTCTTGCTCCCTTTGCCTCTTACCTGTATCACAACCTTAACTTGCAAAATATTTTTTCTGAGACTTGATATGTGATGCCAATGAAATTAGCAACGCGGCAGTACCTTTAAACCCATGTAGAAGTCTTTTCCCCAGAAGTGCAACAAATACTCACACGTTTGTATACGTTTATATGTATACTTTCATATGTTCATACGTTTGTATACGTTTATATGTATACTTTCATATATTCATACATTTGTATACGTTTATATGTATACTTTCATATGTTCATACGTTTGTACGTTTATATGTATACTTTCATATGTTCATACGTTTGTACGTTTATATGTATACTTTCATATGTTCATACGTTTGTACGTTTATATGTATACTTTCATATGTGCATACGTTTATACGTAGGGTTGGGCCGACGTATGAACGTATACTCATATGTTTATAAGCTCATACGTATGTGTACGCCGTACATTGTTTCTCGAAACGTATGAGTATAAACGTATAAAAACGTATGAGTTCTACTTCGAAAAGTTCCCAGCACTCAACTTTCTTGTTTTTCATTCAGTTTATCATTTAGATAGCTCATCGGAAAGCTGTTGACCTCCTCTATCACAATATGCAATACAATTAATATTTCACACGTACAATTTTGTTTAAATGCGGCGGCCTACAGTTTGATTTAGATAGCCAGGATGGCACACATATCAGAGCGCCACCTAGCCTTCCATTCAACAAGCTATGCTCCTACGTGGGCTTAAAGGATTGATGGTGCAAGCCTAGTGCAATGTAAAGATGGACAATATTGCAACATAGTTATATACTTATATTATTATAACCTGTAGCTGACTCACAGAGCTGCCTAGAAGCTGCTGCACCCTTGGTCTGAAACCTGCAGCTGACTCATTGAGCTGCCTAGAAGCTGCAGCATAGTTGGTCTAAAACCAGTAGCTGACTTAGGGAGATGCGTATGAATAATGACGTGAACATGGACAATATTAATATATTATTGGCTTTGAATGGATCCCATAGATTGGCACCGGGCTTCTTGGTCGACGCGCTTTCTGGCTGCGATTTATTTTTCTGAGATTTGGACAACCTCAAATTGCCGGATCTTTGATTTAGAGTTGATATGTGAAGCCAATGAAATTAGCAACGCGGCAATACCTTTAAAACCATGTAAAAGTCTTTTCCCAAGAAGTACAATAATTACTCATACGTTTTTGTTCGTTTATATGCATACGTTTATACGTTCATACGTTTATACGGCATATACAAATGAAAATATGCGTTTGCTTCCCAACACTATTTATACGACATACAAATATAAATATACGTTTGCTTCCCAACTCTATTTATACGACATACAAATATATACATACGTTTGCTTCCCAACACTATTTATACGACATACAAATATATACATACGTTTGCTTCCCAACCCTACTCTTACCTGCATCACATAGCCTCGGCACCAGTCTCCCGTGATGAACTGACAGAAGTGAGTTGCAATGCGCTCGATAGATCCGTCAGACAGGTTGGCATACGGCAACCACGCATGAGATTTAGAGACTTGTGCAAGTTGATCTTCCCTGACGTTCAATGATCTTGGCCTCCTTGTCTCTGAACAAACACCACAAGGATGGATGAGCTCAATTTTTGTATGTATCATGCTATTGACACGTGGCCTGTGATACACTATTGACACATGACATGGGATACAACATTGATACAGCATTTGGTGGTTGGCCCGCGTGCTAGGAAACAAGCTGGCCCCCTGAACTTCACGCCTTACATTACATTACATTACATTACATTACATTACATTACATTACATTACATTACATTACATTACATTACATTACATTACATTACATTACATTACATTACATTACATTACATTACATTACATTACATTACATTACATTACATTACATTACATTACATTACATTACATTACATTACATTACATTACATTACATTACATGACATGACATGACATGACATGACATGACATGACATGACATGACATGACATGACATGACATGACATGACATGACATGACATGACATGACATGACATGACATGACATGACATGACATGACATGACATGACATGACATGACATGACATGACATCACATCACATTACAAGACATCACATCACATCACATCACATCACATCACATCACATCACATCACATCACATCACATCACATCACATCACATCACATCACATCACATCACATCGCATCGCATCACATCACATCACATCACATCACATCACATCACATCACATCACATCACATCACATCACATCACATCACATCACATCACATCACATCACATCACATTACATTACATTACATTACGACCGACATGACATGACATGACATGACATCTTAAAGTCTACTTGACACCGCGAGGGTGTATGAGATTCTGTGCTCTAAACAAAAAGCAAAAGCACCCACAAGGCAAAAAAAAACATTACATCAGGGGGGTGTCGAGGACAAACAAAAGCCTTGTAATAAAGTGTACAATCTATTTATTTATTTTATTTGATACAGCATGTGATACACTATTGACTCATGACATGGGATACAACATTGATACAGCATTTGGAGGTTGGACCCTGCAGTGATTTTCTTTTCAAATCTGAAAGTGGGTTTCTTCTAGCTTTATGGTTTCAGGGCTCCTCCAGGGACAGCGTTTTAGTGCTTTCTATAGCTTTTTATAGCTTTTGGGGGCAAAAAAATAAAAAAAGTTTTTTGTTTACTTTTTTTATAGCAATAATTTCGCTTAAACGGGGTCAAAACTAGCGATCGCTATATATAGCGGAAATAAAAATCCCTGGGACCCTTTGCAAGGAAACACGCTGGCCCCCTGAACTTCACGCCTTGTAAAAAAGTGTACTATTTATTTATTTATCTATTTATTTTATTTTATTCAGCATGGTATACTCTATATAATAAAAATAAAAAATACAGTGCTGATAAAAATGCATGCTTGCTGCAATGTTTCTTATCTAATTTTGAGGATTAGTTGGAAGCCCCCTCCCGGATGATGTGGAGCGGGCTTGTGTTGGTTCAACAAAGGCCTGTTGATGACAACGTAATGTATTGACACAGCATGGGATAACGAACAATGCTTAACAACTTTGAGTTTCCAGGATATCATGTCACGACAAGTATGAACACTACGTGGTATGCAATTGGAATGGTGACATGTTTTGTAATAAATTATGCATGCGGCGGCGTACAGAAGTGTGTGAGTATGTGAGGTGAACTGGAATTCACACACGTGTGACATGGCATGTCAATATCAGGCAAGTAGGGAACGGCAATATGATATCATATGATATCATGTCATCATATACCATGTCATGTCATCATATATAAATATATTATTTCATGTCATCAAATGATATCATGTCATCCTATATCATGTCATGTCATCATATATCATATCATGTCATCATATGATATCATATCATCATATGATATCATGTCATCATATGATATCATGTCATCATATATCATATCATATCAGTCTGGCTAGGCTAAAGCTACCATGTATGTACCATAGCATTTGATGCAATTTGTATGTTATCATACGATATCATGCTCACCTTCGGTCAACATCATATGATATGCCATCATATATACATCATATATGATATCATATGATATGCCAGTCACATCTCAGGCAAGGTATGAAGGAGTGATACAAATTTTATTTCAAAGAATATGACCATATCTCATTTATCACGTCTGATATGACGGGGGGGCTGAGTTCGTGACATGTCGTGCAATGACTATGTTTAATCAATGTTGCTCTGCTTGTGCAGTTTACACAACATTGTTTACCTCTTGTATTTGCATGCAATGTCCTTGCATGGGCAAAACCGACCCGATGTCCGCCTTCAAACTCAGACCAGGATGGGATCTGCATGGTGATAAAAATAAATTAAAATTTTGCCATTTTTGCATATTCTGATCTTTGTCCAGGTATGCGGGCTGATCCCTATCGCTTTCAGCCACCACAGATCAACCATAGATTCGTGAAACTGGTGATTCCTCATGGTTTCATTATGATGGGGAGGCTCTTGTGGGGTGCTGGTCGGGGGTGGGGGAGTCCTCTGGGTTAGTTGGGGGTGCATGGTGCTGGTTGGGGGTGTGGGGTTCCTCTGGGCTGATTGGAGTGTGGGGTGCTGGCTTTCGACTCATTTCATCTATCCACTGAGATGTCCAAGTCACTTAGCCTACGTTAATCTTCCTTGACGAGGCGATGCGTACTACCATATATATCATATATAGGTATATATAGGTATCATCACCTCAGGAATGCTAACATAAGATATTCCTACAGTGTGTCACCTGTCCAACAGAATCTAGGGTTCCGAACTGCCCCAAGCCGTATGCATGTGAATGGATCTGGACATGTACCACGCAAAGCACCACAATCGCCCTGCAGTGCCTTGTTACTCCCATGCTCACTCCAAGATGTACTACTGGATATTCAAAAGTAAGATGCCGTGAAAGTAGGGAACATGTTCAGCACCAGTAGTAGGTGGGGTGGTGGAAGGTCAGAGGGTTGCATCACTGTTCAGCATGAAGATACAACAGATCCAAACTTGTCTGTGCAGTCATCAAGCAATGTGAGACTCAATAAGGAGTCCTAGATCATATTCGTCAAAATTACGGAGGGATATATATATAGGTTGTTGAGCCATTCAGAACGTGCAAGAGGAGATGGTTGAGGTCGCCCATTCAATCGATCGAGGTTTCGAGTTCGGAGCCGGCTGCCCCGCCAGCCGAAGCTGACGGGGACGGGGGGCGTGGGTCGCAGTTGCCCCCCGCCATAATATAGCCATAATGCCCCAACCCCATTCCTTACACTCACGGGCCAGTTGTGCTCTTGTGCCCATTCTGCACTTATCGTGTTGCGTTAGGACTTCGCTTCGGGTCGCGGGACTCGTCCGCTTTAGGAATAAACAGCTGCAGCTGTAGCCAAGTAGCCAGCCTACCTGGCACAAGTTAGTAGCTCAGGGACCGGCCTAGCTGTCACGCGCAACCGGAAAATACGAGATGTGAATTTAAATGCGAATTCGATTTCGAGAAACTTTGGCCACTGACTCAGACCCGCGCACGGTGGTTCCATCTCCTCCCTTCCCTCTTGCACCCGTCCGCTCACAGAACTCCCAGTCGCAGGCAATTAATCACCACCAACAGCTCATGACCTGTTGGTAAACCCAGTCGAGTTCTGGCCTTGGCGAAGTTTGGGCCCGCGCCACACAGCTTGCAATAGCTGGCAAGGCAGTTAGTAGGATAATAGGACTACTTCCCATCACAACTGATTTCTACATCCTTCCTTTACTTCGCCAACGCAGTTGGCAATTTTTTGCTCTATGCTAGTATGTAACCAAAGGGACTAGCCCGCAGGCTCTCATACAGACACCTTGACAATCTCGCGTTCCTATTTGTCATTCCGAGCCTGACAAACGCGGAACGTCGCGGACCGTCGCGATTGGCGAGGGCGGCAATCAAGGAGCGGGCTGTTAGGAGGCCATATCTGGCATCGTGCTTGAGAGCATACAATGTCGGACGGGAGGTGAGAGTCCGCGGAAATGGGTGGGAGGTATCTCCACCACTACGCTGACACTTCAATCGGGAAGACGAGCGGTAGCCACAACGAGACACAGCGATATTTCAGGCTATTGTAGGCTATTCCAGGCTTTTCATCGATCCTCGCACGTTAATTCTCCGTCTCCCAGGCTATTTCAGGCTATTTCGGGCAATGTGGCAGTGAAAGAAACTGTTGCATGCAGCACCCGAAAGAAGCATCACGTGCAGCACCCGACGAAGAGATAGCATGCAGCGATAATAGAGACCGCCACATGTGCAGCACTGGAAGAAACTGTCGCATCTCAGACATATGCAATCGACTTGTGTCTTAATCCTCTAATTCACTGGAAATATGCACTACCGCAACCTGCACCCTGTTCAGTTTGTTGAACAGGTGTTCGGGTTGTTAAACACCTGTTTATGTACATCATTGGTTAAACATATAGTTGTTGAACAGGTGTTTGATACCTTGAACACCTGTTTAACAACCTGAACAGGTGCAGGTTGTCATAGGGAGTAGGATGTGTCTTGCAGCATTGGTTTGGTCAGAAAATCGTACACCCAAAGGCCAATAGCATCAAACACTGACTGCAACTGCCATTACTGCACAGATAAACACAAAAACTCACCTCGAAACTCACATGTATTTACCACACAGGACAATCACGCACATATGTTGCATGTATGCGTTGACATACATGCAACTCACATTTTCACACAAACACGAGTGCAGCACTCAAAATTGTTCATACATGCTTCTATACACAAATCCTCACACACCACACACCACACACACCACGCAGCGATGTGGAGCTTCTCAGGATGGTGCTGGGCAGTGATTACAGCCCCGAGAGCATCGTCAACAGCGGCGAAAGTGATGTGGATCAAAAGCCTGATGGTGTAAAAAAGCAGTACCCGGATGGTGTACCTCGAAGGTCCTATGGCTCCTTCATGGTGAGATGAGCCGAGATTTATGATGATGATTACATTTTCCTGGTGGTTGTGGTGTGTGGTGGTGGTGGTGGTGGTGGTGGGTTGTGGTGTGTGGTAGTGGGGTGGTGGTGGTGGTGGGTTGTGGTGTGTGGTAGTGGGGTGGTGGTGGTGGTGGTGGTGGGTTGTGGTGGTGGGTTGTGGTGTGTGGTGGTGGTGGTGGTGGTGGTGGTGGTGGTGGTGGTGGTGGTGGTGGTGGTGGTGGGTGTGGAGGGTGGTGGTGGGTGGTGGGTGGTGGTGGGTGGTGGTGGGTGTGGTGGGTGGTGGTGGGTGGGGTGGGTGGTGGTGGGTGTGGTGGGTGGTGGTGTACCTCGTATACCTCGAAGGTCCTATGGCTCCTTCATGGTGAGATGAGCCGAGATTTATGATGATGATTACATTCTCCTGGTGGTGGTGGTGTGTGGTGGTGGTGGTGGTGGTGTGTGGGTGGTGTGCGGTGGTGGTGGTGGGTTGTGGTGTGTGGTAGTGGGGGGGGGGGGGGGGGGGGGTTGTGGTGTGTGGTGGTGGTGGTGGTGGTGGTGGTGGTGGTGGTGGGTGTGGAGGTTGGTGGGTGTGGAGGTTGGTGGGTGTGGGGGTTGGTGGGTGTGGAGGGTGGTGGTGGGTGGTGGGTGGTGGGTGGTGGGTGTGGAGGGTGGTGGTGGGTGGTGGGTGGTGGGTGGTGGTGGGTGGTGGGTGGTGGGTGTGGAGGGTGGTGGGTGGTGGTGGGTGGTGGGTGGTGGTGGGTGGTGGTGTACCTCGTATACCTGGAAGGTCCTATGGCTCCTTCATGGTGAGATGAGCTGAGATTTATGATGATGATTACATTATTATGGTGGTGGTGGTGGTGGTGGTGGTGGTGGTGGTGGTGGATGGTGGTGGTGGTGGTGGTGGATGGTGGTGGTGGTGGGTGGTGGCGGGTGGTGGTGGGTGGTGGTTTGTGGTGGTGGGTGGTGGTGGTGGGTGGTGGTGGGCGGTGGTTGGTAGTGTACCTCGTATACCTCGAAGGTCCTATGGCTCCTACATGGTGAGATGAGATGAGATTCACAAAATCTCAGATTTACCCCCTTGGAAGAGGTAGAGAACTTCCCTCTGTGCTGTAGCGCGGTAGTCCAAGCTCAGGCGCAGAGGTTCTGCGAAACCAAATAAACTCATCATGGTAGCCATTCTCCAGTATGTACAAATGCATGCAAAAGGGATGGTTCCCTCAATCTCACGCCTGTGGCATGGCGTACTAATTTTCAAGTTTTGTGAGTAGAGCCGAGATTTATGATGACGATTACATTTTCCTGGTGCCCTACTGGACTCCAAATGTGCAGGACAAAGGGGGACCCCAAGGGGGGCTTATGAATGTCATGCCGCAAAATAGAAAAAGAAGAAAAAAAAGATAGGAAGGAAAAGTTCTTCTTATGGGATGTCATTCCCTATCTCAGTCCCGGTTGAACAGTGAGGCAATACCGGAATATGAGACCCCGTTTTGGCCATAGAATAAGAAACCTAAAAAAAGTGTTTTTTCATACTGAAATTGACTAAGAATGACCCAAATCGACCCAAAGCGGAATAAGGATCCTATATAAGGAATAAGGATAGGGAGGGGGAAAAGGAGAAAAAAAAGAAAAATGAATCAGATTTCCTCTTTTTGATTTGGAAACAATATCCCTGGCGTCCATACCATATTGCAAGAGATGTGGTTGGACCCAGTGCAAGCAAATGGGCTGGCCCCCTCAACCTTACGCCTCATAATAAGGCGTATTATTTATTTTGTGCAAGAGATGATGACGGAATGTATCTCTGATGATGGAATTTAGCTGTGGCCTTTGGCCACATTTGGCCCATTTAGGTTGTTCAGGTGGTTTAGGAAAAGGAGTAATCCCGGTCATGGCCGATCGCTGACCAGCGAAGTGTTGACCAGCTTCCCCCTGCCCTTTACTGATGGGTTGTCTTGATGAACCATGAATACATGCAGGGTGGAGGTCGCTTGTCCGCAATGGATGTTGAGATCAAGCGTCTGCAGCAGTTGAAAGAGGACGACAGGTTGAGGGAGCTCCTGAGAGGTGAGAACCATTGGCAGGCTTTGATACGTACCATGGCTTTTATTTACGGTTTGGCAGAGCCCCCCCTTCTGGGGGGTGGGAGCACCCAAAGCCACCTTGTTGTCCGTTTGCCATGTTGTATGTTTGTTGGCACGTAAGCCTGGCCTTTACTGGCCCCTGGCCCTGTCATAACCCTGAATTTGGTCCGATGCAATCAATTCTGGTGCCACCAGTTGCTCTGGTAGCCAACACTCTCCGCCTATTGTCTACATAGAATGCGATGTGCCTAGGACTTGTATTAAAGGTGCTATATACAGCACAAGTGCAAAAATGTGTACCTTGGTGTTTTGTGGGTGCATATTAGAGTCCTTTAGGGTTTGCCTTGAGAGCCCCCAAAGCTGCAAGTAGCACCCCAAAAGCTAGTAGGATCACCATGGTGCCACATAAAGAAGCTGGTTTCTTTTCTTCCACTGGTTACTTGCACATCTCAGCACACATCTGTACACCTCAACATACATATGTACACCTCCTCATACATCTGTGCAAGTCAACATACATCTGTACATCTCAATATACATATGTACACCTCAACATTCATGTGCACATATCAACATACATATGTACACCTCCTCATACATCTGTGCAAGTCAACATACATCTGTACATCTCAACATACATATGTACACCTCAACGTTAATGTGCACATATCAACATACATCTGTACACCTCCTCATACATCTGTACACCTCAACATACATATGTACTCCTCCTCATACATCTGTACACCTCAACATACATCTGTACACCTCAACATTCTTATGTACACCTCCTCATACATCTGTACACCTCAACATACATCTGTACACCTCAACATACATATGTACACCTCAACATACATCTGTACACCTCCTCATACATCTGTGCAAGTCAACATACATCTTTACACCTCAACATTCATGTGCACATATCAACATACATCTGTACACCTCCTCATACATCTGTACACCTCAACATTCATGTGCACATATCAACATACATATGTACACCTCCTCATACATCTGTACACCTCAACATTCATGTGCACATATCAACATACATATGTACACCTCAACATACACCTGTACATCTCAACATACAACTGTACATATCAACATGCATATGAACATATCAGCATACAACTGTACATCTCAACATGCATATGAACATATCAACATACAACTGTACACCTCAACATGCAAATGAACATCTCAACATACATATGCACATCTCAACATATATATGTACACCTCAACATACATACGTACATCTAAACATACATACGTACATCTCAGCATACATCTGTACACCCTCATATACATTTGTACATCTCAACATACATCTGCACATCTCAACATAAATCTGTACACCTCAACAAACATCTGTACATCTCAACATACATCTGTGCATTCTCTTCATTTTCTGTTTCTGGGTTGTCAAGCATGCCTTTAGGCCTTAGCTAAAAGATCCTCAACTTAAGACCAACTGGCATCCGAAGACGTAAACAACATTCAACATTGAATGTGGTGCTCAACTTGTACGTATGTATGAATGTATGAATGCATGTTACAGTCCAGGGGTAGGCCAAATATGCTAAAGGGACTTGCCCAACCGTGATCAGAACGGCTTAAAAAGAAAAGGCAGCTTGATTGAAAAACAAAACCTGATCTCAACTTTATTTAAAAACAAAAAACTCTGCAGAAATAAAGAGCTTGCGCTCATCCTTATCATGAGGAGCTCTACACTCCGCTAAAAACATCGATCAGCCCAGAAGTAGATTTCAGATCGTACCATTTCTATGTGCTTTCAAATTTGTTAATTCTAACATCTCAAATGAATCATGCCCGGCAGGAGGCAATTTCAGAATTAATGGCATGGTGGCGTTTGATGGAGAGAGGTGAGCTACATATGTTATAATAACTAAATAAAAATAAAAAAACCTACTTTGCGTTATTGCAAGGCATAAGATTGAGGGGAGCAGGTTGAGGGGGGCAGATTGAGGGGGCAAAATGGCATGGTGGTGTTTGATGGATAGAGGTGAGTGATACATATTATATTAAATAAATATGATGCCTTATTGCAAGGCATGAGATTAAGGGGGTAGGTTTAGGGAGACAGGTTGAGGGGGGCAGGTTGAGGGAGTCAGGTTGAGGGAGACAGGTTAAGGGAGACAGGTTTACAGGGGCAGGTTAAGGGAGTCAGGTTGAGGGAGACAGGTTTAGGGGAGCAGGTTAAGGGAGTCAGGTTGAGGGAGTCAGGTTGAGGGGGGCAGGTTGAGGGAGTCGGGTTGAGGGAGTCAGGTTGAGGGAGATAGGTTTAGGGGGGCAGGTTGAGGGAGTCAGGTTGAGGGAGATAGGTTTAGGGGGGCAGGTTGAGGGAGTCAGGTTGAGGGAGATAGGTTTAGGGGGGCAGGTTGAGGGAGTCTGGTTGAGGGAGATAGGTTTAGGGGGGCAGGTTGAGGGAGTCTGGTTGAGGGAGATAGGTTTAGGGGGGCAGGTTGAGGGAGTCTGGTTGAGGGAGACAGGTTGAGGGGGGCAGGTTGAGGGAGTCAGGTTGAGGGAGTCAGGTTGCATGGTGGATTTTGGAGAGCGGTGTGTGATATATGTTCAAATAAATAAATGGTATGCCTTATTGCGAGGCATGAGGTTGAGGGGGGATGGTTGAGGGGGGCAAATGGCATGGGGGCTTTGAAGGAGAGCGGTGTGTGACATACGTTCTAATAAATTCATGAATACATAAATACATATAATACCTTATTGCAAGGCGTGAGGTTGAGGGGGGAAGGTTGAGGGAGGCAAATGGCATGGTGGCTTTTGAAGGAGAGTGGTGAGCGACTTATGTTATAATAAATGAATAAATAAATATCATGCCTTATAGCAAGGCGTGAAGTTGAGGGGTAAGGAGGGAGGGGAAGAAATGGCATGGTGGCTTTTGAAGGAGAGTTATGGGTGGCATATGTTATAATAAATAAATAAATAAATAAATAAATACATAAATAAATAAAACAATAAATAAATACATACATAAATACATGTATAATTAAATAATATCATGCCTTATGGCAAGGCGTGAGGTTAGTGGTGGAGGGGGGAGGGGGATAAATGGCATGGTGGATTTTGAAGGAGAGTGGTGGGTGATATATGTTATTAAAAATAAATAAATACATACACACATAAATACATACATACATAAATATATAAATACATAAATAAATAAATATCATGCCTTATGGCAATGGGTGAGGTTGAGGGGGGAGGGGGGAGGGGGAGAAATGGCATGGTTACTTATGAAGGAGAGTGGTGGGTGATATATGTTACAATCAATAAATAAATAAAATAATAAATACATGCATAAATACATAAATACATATATAATTCAATAATATCATGCCTTATGGCAAGGCGTGAGGTTGACGGGGGAGGGGTGAGGGGGGAGGGGGGGAAATGGCATGGTGGCTTTTGAAGGAGAGCAGTGAGTGCTATATGTTTGACTTGCATTTTTGTATTGAAAGGATTTTCACCCCAGGAAGTGGGACCCCGTAAACAAAGCAGTGCCACCAAGGATTCAGAAAGAAAGGCTGGGAAACTATTCCTGCATACCGTACGTAGGTATTTCTGGTTGGGAAGGCGGTAGAGATGCATGTAGCATCCAGTCACGGGCGGTAAGTGATACATATTCCTGCATATGTAGGGATTTCATGTTGGGAAGGCAGTAGAGATGCACGTAGCATCCAGTCACCTCACTTTTGCTAGAGGGCGGTGAGTGATATATATTCCAGGGCTTTTCTATTCGGTTTTCCTGAGCAGTTTCTAGGCATCTCCCTGAGCCAGTAACTGTGCTACACCCAAATATTTCAGCAGTCCGAGACAGCTGATTGTGTCCAAGGTGCACTAGGCAGCATTAGGTTTGACTGGGTGGCAAGCTAGGGTTTCTGCCTAGAATCTGCTGCTCGTAGCTGAAAATAAAAGCTATGATGTGTTCAACCAACATGTAGCATATATATTCATATATTCAATTTATTCATACATTCAATATATTCATATACACATATATTCACCTCCCTGCCTGATAACATACATCTTATATACTGCTAACTAGAATTAAATGATCACCGTAGCACGAACTTAGGGCCCCCATTGGTAAAACGATCGTCTAGGGTTCAGTTCATCAATGCTTTTTCTTTTTAGCCCTTCCTATCTCAATTGGGCAAGTCTCTTAAGACTGTTTGGCCTACCCCTGGCCTGTAACATACATACATAATGCTAACTAGCATCACTTGCACTACCTGGGTAATTTCTGTACTGTACGCATTATAGTTGGTACCTTCCTGCTGGTTTCACAATGGACTATGTAGCTTCATACCAGCTGGATTTCTGACGGTTGAGGGCTTTTGAGGACACTGTTTTATTTTCGGCTACTAGCAGCAGCTTCTAGGCAGCTCCCTGATCCAGCCACTGGGCCAAGCCTCAAATATTCAGCAGCGCTAGAAAGCTGATTACGTCAGCTTCCAGGTGCAATAAGTTCCTTTATATTTGGCTGATTGGCCAGCCAAGGGAGCTACCTAGAAGCTGTTGCTCATAGCCGAAAAGATAAACAGTTTTTGAGGATGATCTGGGAGGTAACTGGACTGTAACCTTGGTGAGTATTCCAACCAATAATAACTGATTGAAGGTCAGAAGTATTCAGAGGGCTTGTTTTAACAGGGCAGGGGGTACCCCATCTCTGTGTCAAGAATATAGTGGCAATAGGTTCTGTAGGCTTCCCAAGATAATCTGGTGAAACCATTGACACAGAGTATCGATAATATCAACACATAGTGATCAGTATATTTATAAGACTGAAAGCAATATGCATTAATTATACTGTACGCCATATGCATTTATTAGACTGAACACAATATGCATTTATTGGACTGAGCACAATATGGAAGACAGTCATAGCAACAATCAAACCCCGATCATGGCCACCCAAGGTTTGCCCGACCAAACTTCTCACCTAATTGCCTAATCACCTAATCACCATCAGCCAACAAATCAGTTCCTGTGCTCATCTACTCAAGACACACTTCTGCTCCAACATACAGACGGATTGAAGTCCGTACCAATGGTGCGCCCCAGTTGATGGTGAATGACATGTCCCCTGTCAGTAGACACCCTCATCACCACCGACACTCCAGGCATCGATCCCCAAGCCGCAAGAAGGATAGGTCCAAAAGCCGCCAGGACAGGTCCAAGAGCAGACGGAGGTCGCGGCGGCGGAAGAGCAAGCCTCGGGCGAGGTCCAAGAGTAGAAAGACTAGGTCAGCAAGCAGTGAGCGGTCAGAGTCAACTGATGAGGAGAGGGTGAACAGGAAAGCTAAAGATGCCAAGAAGAAGAAGAATGCAAAGAAGAGGGATGAGAGCAAAAAGAGGGATAAGAGTAAGAAGAGGGATAAGAGTGAGAGGAGGGACAAGAGTAAGAAGAGGGAGGTGAGCAGTGATGAGGAGTCTGCAGTGTCCTCCTCATCAGATGAGTCTGTGGCTGTCAAGAAAAAGAGCAAGTCAAGGGGTAAGAAGAAGACAAGTAAGGGTAAGAAGAAGGAGCAAAGGGAGGAGAGTAGCAGCAGCAGTGAGGACGAGGAGGAGGAGGCTTCTTCTTCAGAGGAGGAGGTCAAGCCGAAGAAAAGCTCGAAGAAGAAAAAGAAGGGGAAGAAGAAGAAGAAAGAGGAGGAGGAGAAGGAGAGCAGCAGCAGTGAGGAAGAGGAGGGGGACAAGGAGGAGGACGAGTCATCTTCTTCAGAGGATGAGAAACCAAAGAATTCTACAAAGAAAGGAAAGAAGAAGTCCAGGAAGAAGAAGAGCCGCAAGAAGGAAGCAAGCAGTAGTGAGGCTGAGTCATCATCATCAGAGGAGGAGGAGGAGGATGAGAAACCAAAGAATTCTACAAAGAAAGGAAAGAAGAAGTCCAGAAAGAAGAAGAGTCGCAAGGAGGAAGCAAGCAGTAGTGAGGCTGAGTCATCAGAGGCTGAGTCATCATCAGGGGAGGAAGAGGAGGAGGAGGAGAAGAAGAAGAAGCCAAAGAGTAAAAAGAAGAAGTCCTCGAAAGGGAAGAAGTCAAAAAAGAAAGATGCTAGTGGCAGTGAGGCTGAGTCTGAGGCTCGCTTCAAGCCATCCAGCAAGAAATCAAAGGAGGACGAGGAGAAGGAGGAGAAAGCATCAGAGCCCAAAGGGGGCGGCCGTTCACTTGATGAGGATGAGCGCATTGCAAAGATAGCAGCAGCAGCAGGTGTAGCAGCAGCCATGGCAGCCATGAAGGGGAGTCACAGACACAGGCGCCATCGTAGCAGGCCAAGGCAGTCCAGTCGACGGTCAAGGTCAAGGCCAAGGTCAAGGTCGAGGTCGAAGTCACGCAGAAGCAGAAGAGGTGACCGGGATAGGTCAAGGGAGAAGTCCTCATCCAAGAAGAAGTCCGCGAGCAAATCTAAGAAAGACAAGGGAGACGAGTCAGACACTGCTGTCCCCAAGGATAAAAAGAAGAAGAAGGCGACAGTAAATGATGGGAAAGAGAGCGGGGGGGAGGCTGATGGGGATGCAAAGATTGCAAAGGCTGCACCTGTGCCTAAGCTAGACACCGTTGAGGAGGGTGGGCCAAACTTTCAAGTGTTTCCCAACGGGAAAGGTGGCTCTGGTGCAGCGACACCCAAATTTGGTCGGTCAGGCAGCATGGAAAATGTGATTGACAAGCAGGCAGACAAGCAAGGTGTGGTCGAGGATATGAATGCAACTTCAAGGTCATTGGGCAAGTCACTCTCAAGAGATGGAGAAGGTAATTGGATGCCATTTTGGATGATGTTATTCATTATTATGTTGTTGTTGTCATTGTTGTTGTTGTTGTTGTTGTTGTTGTTGTTGTTGTTGTTGTTGTTGTTGTTGTTGTTGTTGTTGCAGTTGTTGTTGTTGTTGTTGTTGTTGTTGTTCTTGTTCTTGTTGTTGTTGTTGTTGTTGTTGTTGTTGTTGTTGTTGTTGATGATGATGATGATGATGATGATGATGATGATGATGATGATGATGATGATGATGATGACGATGATGATGATGATGATGATGATGATGATGATGATGATGATGATGATGATTTTGATTATGACGATGACGGTGACGATGACGGTGATGGTGACGATGATGATGATGATTTTATTCAGGATTGTCTTTAATATGCATGTTTATTTACCCTTATAGGTAGAGAACAGCAGTATGATATCATATTATATCATGTCATCATATGATGCCGGCAGTCTGACTGGGCTAAAGCTACCATTGATATACAATATCATATTATGCTGTTCGTATGAAATCATATGATATGCTGGTCCCTACTTATGGGCCCATATCCCACTCCAGATGATATACCATGACTTCGTAACAAGTTCTATGCAGCGTCGCAAGCGACTCTAAAAATTGTCGGAGAGTGTTCGCAACGAAGCGACAGGTGGCGACAGAAGCGAGTTAGTTACAAGACCGTTGGCCGAGGTGTCAGGCTTCGTCTCTGGGGGGGGGGGAGGGGGGGGGGGGGGGGGGGGGGGGGAGAATGGTTCAGACGGACAACAAGGTAACCCTGGGGGATCACGCTCTCTTGAAGAGGGGGCATCGCCAAAAATGATTTATGAATATTGCCTTCTTTGCCTCTACATCAATACATCATCCTATACCTGTATCAAACATGCCAGGGTGGTTGGCCCCAGTGCAAGCAAATGGGCTGGCCCTCTCAACCTCACGCCACATAATAAGGTGTACTATTTATTCAATTATGTATTTATCAAACACGCCATTTCTCTCCTTGCTGCAGGATTTGGAAGTGGGAGCATCCCTGATATGGGAAGCCTAGGCCCTGCCAATACGCCTGGACAAGGTGAGTTATTACTATAGTTATTACTACAGTTATTTATATTATTTATAGTTATTACTACACCTGGACAAGGTGAGTTATTACTATAGTTATTACTACAGTTATTTATATTATTTATATTATTTATAGTTATTACTACACCTGTACAAGGTGAGTTATTCATTAGAGTTATAAAATCACAATGTCATGCTGGGTAATTCATTATTATTATAATTATCAGTGTCATGCATTATTTTGCTGTCATACTGAGGAAGCCATTATTATCCTTATTATTAGTAATATTAGCATGCATTATTTTGCTGTCATACTGAGTAAGCCCTGCCACTACACCTGGACAAGTAGGTGAGTTATACATCAGAGTTCTATGTATGTATGTTCCAGTCCAGGGGTAGACCAAATACGCTGAAGGGACTTGCCCAACCGTATAGGAAGGGCTTTAAAAGAAAAAGCACTGATGAACTGAGTTATAAAACCACAATTGCCATTTAGATGATTGTTATTACATCTATGATTGTTAGATAGACTGAAAGGAGTGGTGCAGGGAAGGCTGTAGTAAAGATAGGAAAGGTTATAGGAAGGGAAGACAGCTTCAGTGTGTAAGTCAACAAAAACTTGCTGACAATTTTGTTTTGCATCTATCTTCACCTGTAGAGACGTATCGGCACTTCCATCTCTGACATCAGTGAAATCACTTCAGAATGTGTCATCGTTCAATGTGGTGAAAACACTTTCAAACCTAACCTCGTGCCACCCCTTCAGGAACACCTGGAGCACCCGATCCTGCAGTACAGGCAGCTCCTGTTCAGGCACCAAATCCTGCAGTACAGGCAGCTCCTGTTCAGGCACCCAATCCTGCAGTACAGGCAGCTCCTGTTCAGGTACCAAATCCTGCAGTACAGGCAGCTCCTGGACAAGCACCCAACCCTGCTTTACAGCCAGCTTCTGTTCAGGCGCCCAATCCTGCAGGACAGGCAGCTCCTGGACAATCACCCAAACCTGCAGTACAGGCAGATTCTATTCAGGCGCCCAATCCTGCAGTACAGGCAGCTCCTGGGCAAGCACCCAATTCTGCAGTACAGGCAGCTCAAATTCAGGCACCCAATTCTGCAGTACAGGCAGCTCCTGGACAAGCACCTAATCATGCAGTACAGGCAGCTCCTGTTCAGGCAACCAATCCTGCAGTACAGGCAGCTCCAGTTCAGGAACCCAATTCTGCAGTACAGGCAACTCCTGGGCAAGCACCCAATCCGGCAGTACAGGCAGCTCCTGTTCAGGCGCACAATCCTGCAGTACAGGCAGTTCCTGGTCATGTACCAAATCCTGCGGTACAGGCTGCTTCTGGACAAGCACCCAACCCTGCAGTACAGGCAGCTCCTAGTCAGGCACCTAATCCTGCAGTAGCTCAAGCATCACAGGGAGCAGCAACAGACCAAGATGACTCATTTGCGTTCTAAAGCGCTTGGGATGAGAATCAATTGAAGTCCAAGAATGTGCTGTGTACAATCCTATCACACACTAAATGTAGTGTGTACACATCCGTTACACGCACGAGTGTAGATTGCATATGCATGCATAAGGAACACCAAATTGAAATTGAAATTGTTACATCCGAGTAATGTGCCACTCTCAGAACGTGAAGTTAAGGACGTCACTGCATAAGCCGGAGCTAGCAGTAGTCGCCATTGTATTGAACATTATTTGGAACAGCAATCAAGATGAGGTTAGATGTAGTTTTAATTAGGCCGAGGTAAGAGTAAGATAGGACGGGCAAGCTGAACTAAGGCTCTATCAGATAAGCCGTCGCTCAACTGATTAAGTTCAATCGCTCTAACTGAGACCGTAGCTAACGGTCTCTTAGAGAGATCCCCACTCCTTTATTGACCGTAGCTAGCGGTCTCTTAGAGAGAGAGAAGGGGGGGAGGTGGATAGAGAGATGGATAGGTTTGCACCGGTGTGTGACACTGTTGTTTCCAGTCTAATTTTTTAATGATTTTGATGGTACCAGGATGTGTGTATCTTGTATAACATAACATTACATTACATGTTAAAGTATAACCAAGGTTGTCCAACTTCAATGATGCACCTGCTACTCTTTGATGACTGCATTATATCTACACGCTTGAATTCAAATTCGTTTTTTAACAATACCATAGTTTATGCCCTCTATTGAATACGAATGGATGGGCCCGACATGTTTTTCGCACCTACGGACTTCGGTGTTTTGCAGATGATAACATAAGGTTCGAATAGCCAAGAAGCACTCAGTCTGAGGTGCTCCCTCATTTACTCAGTAAAGGATTCTGTGGAAATAATTTGATTCATGCATTTGAATATTGCATTGATTGATAAATTAATTTGCGTTTTTTGTCTGTCAAGAAAGATCCGCCGGATTTTGTCTGTCAAGAAAGATCCGGATTCCAGGGGCATCCTATTAGGATCATCTAGAATGTATCATTCAATAAATTTGAGTTTCAATTTTGATCGTTACATAATTTCCTCCGGTAAATTATTTTACTGCCAAAGACGGCGAGCAGCCAAATTTCTGCCTGGATCAATGTAACCAAGTTAAAGTTTGGATTGTTACATGTTTTTCAGCCAAATCTGGGCTGCTCACCGTCTTCCAATTTCGAGTCCCTCTGTGCGATAACCACGAGTGCCAGTAACTGTTGCTAAGCGGGTCAGACAGTTTAAAGACTTATCCAGGTCAATAAAAATCAATTAAGATCCTAATGTATATGAGGCTCATACGGTGTGTTTAGGCGTAGCCCCCAGAGTCATCCCGTTGCCCGTTGGTCTGTCGTGCTGTTTGTGTGTATGGCGTGCTGTCTGTCATTACGTAACCCTGGCCCTATCTGGCACCTGGTGCAAAACCAGTAACCAGTTACCTACTCCTGTCCGCTGCACTCGATTCCGGTTCCACATTTTCCTCCAGTAGCCAACACTCTCCTCCATTTTTTCTTGCGCGCCTAGGACGTTTTTTCGTCGACTTATCGCGACTGTGTCACCATTCCGTCACTGCATGGCGATGCATGGTTTTAGCGCTGCCCCCGAAGTCCCCTGGCTCCACGCTTTGTTCTCCTCCATGCGCTCTGCCATGCGATGGCTAAGCAACAATCCTGAAGTCAGGCTTGAGTAGCCCAAGTACCTACTCAACCTGGCATACGGAAATCTGAAAACAAAAACACTGAGTCATATCCCTGAAATTGCAAAAAAGAAAAGGATAGCTACACTATCGTTATCACACCAGACGGCCCTCTTGATACTTCCTTGAGTTGTTTGTTGACAACTTCCATGCAATGTTTTGAGATGAGAAAAGTATTTCCATTTTGTATACGGCAATTATATTATGTGTTGTTATTTGATCATATCACACTATCCGGGTACGTTGGAAGGTCTGGACTGAAAGAAGCATAATCTTTATTTCGAGGACGCTTTACTGCTCGGTCGCGGGCCGCAAGTGTATATATGTATGTATGTTTCAGTCCAGGGGTAGGCCAAATAGGCTAAAGGAACTTGCAAGTGGTGGGCGTTGTGGGTGCGCTCGCAGTTCTGTACTTCTGGTCGGGCGATTGGTATATGTTGGCGATTCGTACATGATCAACACTCGGGAATCTGTGTGCACAGATGAGATTGCATTCAATTATCAGGAGTGTAGCCTGTGGCACGGTGACGGCAGTGTTTTCACTTCCCATGTTAAATAACCTTATTGAGTTTTTGGCCTTAAAAACAAGGCCAGCAAATACGCCTAGCTGTAGCACTGACCAGGTGGAAGCATGGCAACAAGGGGGGGGGGGGGGGGGGGGGGGGGCTCTCTCTCTCTCCGGGCCTTGGATGAGGCTTGACTGAATGCGGGTCACCGATGACGTGTAAGCCTGTTCCCTTAGAAGACAAGACGAAGCCAAATTCGGAGGTTACAACATATCAAAAGGAAGACAGCCGTCAGCCTTTTCTGTTTCTGCCGTAGTTGCGTTGGCCAGCCCGGTCAGTCCCGGTCTACAGGCCATTACTCAGTCCATATCTCGCTACCATCTCGCTGTAAAAATCGAAAATAGCACCAGGGTTAATTTTAAGGAATGAAAATCCTTTAAATATAGAATCATGTGGTGCTATTGTTGGCCAGATCTTGTTACAAAACTAGAGATTGCAGTGCTATTGTTGGTCCTGCTCCAGCCCCTAACAATAGCACCAGCTTAAAAAGACGTAGCGAACACTAAGTGTTACAAACCAGAACTTTCAATTCGGACCCCGGTAGTTCGACCCGTATGGTCAGTGTGGGAAAAAGGGCCAATGACCGCACACTCTAGAGAGCGCGAATGACTGCATAATCTAGAGGGATGACTGCAAATACCAACCCCGCAAAAATCACAGTACTGTTTGAAATATCTGTGAGAATAACCGCACGCTTGAAGGGGGGGGGGGGGGGGGGGGGGGGGGGGGGGGGGGTAGACCAACAGAAAACAGTTATCATTTAATACCCCCAGAAAAACAGTCAGCTAGCCAATCCCAAAAGTAACCAGTCAGTCTGCCTAACACCTGTCAGCCTACCAAAATCCCACCCAGCCAGCCAGTCAGATAGGGCTCCCTATATTTCCTACTATACTAGCCCCGATACCCCTGCGCTTCGAGGTAGCCAGCGGTCAAGGTCGAAGCTCGCTATGGAAGCAAAGAAAGGTCGTCGTCCAAATCGTCGTCCGCATGGGCAGGGCCTGGCAAGGGGGCAGGTTTAGGGCGGGCTTCCCCAATGACGATGTCCTCTTTTTCTGAGCCGAAAAGGCTGGAGATAGTCTTATACTTTCCGACAGGAAGCGTCTTTTGGCGCGTGTGACTCGTGCTCATGGCGTCGGTTGAGGTCATAAAAGGGAGTGAGTTTCCCGGGGCTGTCATAGTCTTGCCCTAACTTGCAGTTACTTGCTAGCCCTAACTGACTTTGGTACTGATGGAGGTGCGATGACTAAGGGGAGGCAGACGCGAAACTAGAGATGCATGGTGCGATTTCACTCAGGGTCTTGTCGTCAAACTAGAGATTTGGGGTGCGATGAGCAAGGGCCAAATACGACCTGAAATCGCACCAGGCCCAAACGGAAAAGTCTAAAAATCGCACTTTCCGCTGAATCGCACCCTAAAAATAACCCTGAATAGCACACAATGCCACAGATTGAGGGAACCCTCCCGTTTGCATGCATGTGTACATACTGGAGATGGATAGCATGTTGGGTTTATCTGGTACCGCAGACCCTCTACGCCTGAGCTGTGTTGCTGTATTCCTGAGCCACACCAGGATTCCTCTTGTTCGTTGCACTCCCTTGAAACATGAAAATTAGTACGAGCTGCCACAGGGTGTGAGATTGAGGGAGCACTCCCGTTTGCATGCATGTATACTGGGGAATGGCTACCATGTTAAGTTTATTTAGTTCCGCAGACCCTCTGCGCCTGAGCTAGGACTACCGCGCGACAGCACGGAGGGAAGTTCTCTACCTCTTCCAAGGCGGTAAATCTGAGATTTGGATCTCACCAAATACACAAATATATCGTAAATGAGCATGGTTGAATTCCTGAATGACGACCTCAACTTGTTTGATAACTTAAACAAATGATAACTTCAACAACTAAGTATCAGTACCAAACAAATGCTATTCCGTATCAAGCATGCTCATAAAGACTGAGCTTTGTTGCCTCCATGGTCCAGCCGTGGGGAACCAGGAAAAATGGAATCATCATCATCATCATCATCAGGGATGTTCAGTGAGAGGGGGTGGGGGGGTGGGGGGGGGGGGGGGGGCTGATTCTCGAGACGCAGCCTGTTTCAAAACCTGCTTTTAAAGGCGCAACCGGCTTCAAAATCTGTATCTGCAACGCACCCAGACCCTCTGAGATGTGTTGGACCCTCCCAAATCTGTGTCTGAGACGCAACCGACCCACGGGAT
Organism: Chlamydomonas sp. ICE-L; assembly: GCA_013435795.1. Taxonomy (NCBI): domain Eukaryota; kingdom Viridiplantae; phylum Chlorophyta; class Chlorophyceae; order Chlamydomonadales; family Chlamydomonadaceae; genus Chlamydomonas; species Chlamydomonas sp. ICE-L. Next base: position 234,737 of record JACBWV010000596.1, read on the forward strand.
CTGCGTCTGAGAAGCAATGGACCCTTCGCACGTTGCGTCTGCAATGCAAGCCGCAGCGTTTTGAACAGCCCTGACCATCATGATATGCTGGGAGATGGTTGCCCAGGTGGACAACGTATCTCATTTGGTGGTTGGCCCCAGTGCAAGCAAACGGGCTGGCCCCATCAACCTCACGCCTCGTAAAAAAGGCGTGCTATCTATTCAATTATGCATCTCATTCACCCAGCCTGAAATCAAGGCTCCTCCTAGCACACACTTTACTTGTCCACCTGCAGCCAGAGACAAACATTGGACGGTCATTGCATGCATGTATGTATGTATGTATGTATGTATGTATGTATGTATGTATGTATGTATGTATGCATGTATGTTTGTATGCATGTTGTTACATTCCTGGGGAAGACCAAATAGCCTGGGCATTGGACGGTCCCTGCATGTGCTTCTTAACAGAGTGGGTCACGAATATGCATTTCGAACGTGTGTGGTACGAAAAAGCATGTGCCCACATGCCGATACCTTGTGTTTCAGCTACTACAGGACTGCAACCCAAATCATAATCCGGATACTGCAATTTGTAACAAAACACCACCCCCAACAACTCCTTTGCCTCCTTGTCTTTAAAAATCGAAATGAGTTAAAGCTCAAGTGAAGGCTATCAGCTCAGCTATTATAAATAGCTATATCATGTGCAGACAAAGAAGGGATCCCTGTCTTACGGCGTTAGGGAATGGGCTGCTACTTTACCTGGACAAAGCCACCATGGCGGTTGACAGCGACCGCTAACACTATATCGCACCCTTGGGGATTCAAATCCGGCAACTTCTTCGTTCTTTGTAGGAGCTCAACCATTGAGCCGTTCGTCGGAACGGGGGTTCTGCAGTATATGATGCGTAGACCAAGATGGAATCTCTACCATGGTACTACTTCTTGCCAAATTGGTCAGCGCTTAAAGCGCACAAACGTCAAACCCACCCACCCACACATTCACATGCACCCACCCACCCACCAACCCTCCCACCCACCCACGAATCTCTACCACTGTAAACAAGAACATTGGCACAACAATATAAATACATGAATAGCACGCCTCATTACGAGGCGTAAGGTTAATGGGCCAGCCCGTTTGCTTGCACAGGGTCCAACCCCTTAATGGGCCAGCCCGTTTGCTTGCACAGGGTCCAACCCGTTAATGGGCCAGCCCGTTTGCTGGCACAGGGTCCAACCACCAAACATAACAATATACTATCAACAACAACATCAGCTTCTTCAGCCCTTCCAGATTTCACCGCTGTTTTTCGAGATTATAAACCAAGGACATCACAGGATTTGTTTTTACAAATCTGAAAGTGGTTTTTTTCTAGCTTAATGGTTTTAGGCCTCCTCCAGGGACAACGTTTGTATTGCTTTGTATAGCTTTTACGGCCATTTAGGGAAAATAAAAACTTGTTCTTTATTTTTTACAATTTGGGCAAAAACGGGGTCAAAAGTAGCGCTCGCTATATGTAACGGGGAAAACATTCCTGTTACACCATGATTTCCTGCTACAGCGGCTTGTACATCCAAATCGCGAGTACGTGGATAAGATAAAAAACACGTCCCATAAAATGTGCAACAAAGGACTCTAAAAACTGCAAGAAATTAAATTAATTTGTATTGTGAATTATTATTACGTTGAAGAGGGGTTGACTTTATACTATTTGATTATATTTATTCATGTACTTTCTAACCTCGTAACGGCTCGTAATAATAATAATAATAATAATATTACTCACATAACATCTCACAACCTAAACTGCATACAAATGCATTTGGGTCACAAAGAGCTGAGCATTATCAACACTTCATACCTAGGGTGAGACAAAGCCCCAAATATATATAAAGCGTATGATCTATATAGATACATCTGAGCAGAGCTGGTTTTCCAAAAGGGGCAAAGGGCACCTTTAAAATAATATGATATTTTAATCAGAATCTGGTTTGATGGGAAGGGCATAGGGCACCATATCATATTCCAGGCCACTTCTAAAATGATTAAGGGATTTCCTGGTGTCTATCTGATGTAACTGCATGAAGTAATATATGATAGATATACATTTTGTGTATATCTAGATCTATCTAGATCTGTCTAGTCAGTCCATGTCTCTCTCTCTCTCTCTCTCTCTCTCTATATATATATATATATATATATATATATATGCCACACCCTAATCATACCATAAACCTCCCAAACTTACATCAGGTGCAAGCCTTGCTTGGATCTTGGCTGCCTTCTCCTTGTCCCCGATCTGGTATGCGTGCTGCATCTGCAGTCGCAGCAGCTCCTGCATCACAGAGTTTTCAAATATGTTAGTATGTTGTATGTTGTTGGTATGTCATCCGGTATTTGTGAAGTATTTGTACGGTATACGTTAAGTATGCCATGCGATATGCCACATGGTATTTGTATGGTATGCCATACAGTATTTGTTAAGTATGCCATGCGATATGCCACATGGTATCTGTATGGTATGCCATACAGTATTTGTTAAGTATGCCATGCCGCTGGCCACATGGTATTTGTATGGTATGCCATACAGTATTTGTTAAGTATGCCATGCGATATGCCACATGGTATTTGTATGGTATGCCATACAGTATTTGTTAAGTATGCCATGCGATATGCCACATGGTATTTGTATGGTATGCCATACAGTATTTGTTAAGTAAGCCATGCGATATGCCACATGGTATTTGTATGGTATGCCGTACAGTATTTGTTAAGTATGCCATGCGATATGCCACATGGTATTTGTATGGTATGCCATACAGTATTTGTTAAGTATGCCATGCGATATGCCACATGGTATTCGTATGGTATGCCATACAGTATTTGTTAAGTATGCCATGCGATATGCCACATGGTATTTGTATGGTATGCCATACAGTATTTGTTAAGTATGCCATGCGATATGCCACATGGTATTTGTATGGTATGCCATACAGTATTTGTTAAGTATGCCATGCGATATGACACATGGTATTTGTATGGTATGCCATACAGTATTTGTTAAGTATGCCATGCGATATGCCACATGGTATTTGTATGGTATGCCATACAGTATTTGTTAAGTATGCCATGCGATATGCCACATGGTATTTGTACGGTATGCCATAAGGTATAACAACTTGGGGTACCTAGGGATGGCAGGCTATTGCCATTATAAAAACTTAGATGCAGAATCAGTTGACCACTTCTGAAGTCTGAACCCCTACGCCCCCCCCCCCCCCCCCCCCCTGCTATACACATGAACTTGAGGCCAACAGCCCCCCACCCCCCCACCCCCCCACCCCTGTCATACAAATGAACATCGCTTTTCTTGTCAGCTACGAGCAAAAGCTCCTAGGCATCTCCCCTGACTAGCTATTGAAGCAAACCAAATGCGACCTAGTGCACCTTGCAGAAGACACAATCAGATGCCCAGAACTGCTGAAATATTTGGGTTCAGCTCAGTGACTGGCTCAAGGAGCTGCCTAGAAGCTACTGCTTGTAGCTGAAAAGAAAAGCTCTGCACATGCACATGATCATGACAGGATGAGCCATTTAGCAACTTCTTTAAAAATAAAAATAAAATTACAAGTCCCTTCATCTCATTCGCCTTGTCAGAACACTTATTGGCACAGTGCTTCATTACAGGGTGGGACGTCCTATTGGATAGTGTCACCCACTCACCCCAACTGTTCCTTCATCTCCTTTGCCTTTAAAGAATACTTATTTTATCACAGTGCTTCATTAGTCATTACACGGTGGGGCGTTCTATTCGATCGAACCTTTCTTCTTTCAAAGGGGAAATGGCCCCACTTTAAAATGGGGATGGCCTCTTTGCCTATATATAAACTCAATGCTCATTCGAAGGGCTTCGCTTACACTGGAACCCCACCTGTCCCTTCATCTATTTCGAATCATCAGAATACTTATTTTTGGCGGAGCCCCCCCTTCTGGGGGGCGGGAGACCCCAGTGTTACCCATTTGTCCGTCCGTCTGACCGTGATGAAGCCCGACACGTCAGCCAACGGTCTCGTAACTAACTGGCTTCTCTTGCCACCTGTCGCTCCGTCGCAATCACTCTCCGCCATTTTTTAGCGTCATAGGCGACGCTGCATAGAACTTGTATCACAGTGCTTTATGACAAGGTGGGAAATTCTATTCTATAGAACCTTATAAGACTTTCTAAGGGAAAACGACCCCACTTAAAATAGGGGATGGCCTCTTTGCCTATATGAACTCAATACTCACATAAAGGGCTTTTCCCATAATGGCACCCACATGTTCTTTCGTCCCATTCGCCTCATCATTTTTACTTATTTTATCACAGTGCTTCATTACAGGGTTGGACATTCTATTCGATAGAAACCTGATAAGACTTTCAAAGGGGAAACGGTCCTTCTTAAAATAGGGGATGGCCTCTTTGCCTATATAAACTAAAGGCTCATATAAAAGGCTTTGCCCATAATGGCACCCCACCGGTTCTTTCTGTGTAGCGATTTGGGTCTGAGAGCTGGGATTTCAAATCGGGTCTTGTATTTATATATTTTTGGCCAAAACGGGGTCTCATAGTACGATCGTAATATATTACGTTAGAAAATCTCTGCCCCACCTGTTCTTTCATCTCCTTCGCCTTACTTGAGCTCCTGGAAAGCTTCCATCAGCCTTACCTCCTTCTCACTTGCAATATCAGCAGCCTTCTGTCAACGCATATCAGCTTCATCGTCAATAGCAGTCATCTGTAACACCTGACGGATGAGCTATACTACTCTACCAATGCACCTATCAGTCATCTAGGGCCTATCAGTCATCTAGGGCTTTGCCCATACTGGCTTCCCCACCTGTCCTTTCTTCTCCTTCGCCTTATCAGCTTCATCGCCAATAGCAGGCCTCTGTAACACATGACTGATGAGCCATACTACTCTACCAATGCACCTATCTGTCATCTAGGGCTTTGCCCATAATGCCAACCCACCTGTTCTTTCATCTCCTTCGCCTTATCAGAGTACTTGAGCTCCTGGTAAGCTTCCATCAGCCGTGCCTCCTTCTCACTTGCAATATCAGCAGCCTTCTGTCGACGCATATCTGCTTCATCGTCAATAGCAGTCTGCAGCACACGGGGGGGGCATGTGTGTGTGTGTGTTTGTGTGTGTGTGTGTGTGTGTGTGTGTACAATGAATATATGGCTCAATGAATGGGTGAATGAATGGATGGATGGATGAATGAATGGATGAGTAACTGAGTGACTGCCTCAGCAGCCTTCTGTCAACGCATATCAGCTTCATCGTCAATAGCGGTCTGCAGCACGCGTACAATGAATACATGGCTCAATGAATGGGAGAATGAATGGATGGATGAATGAATGGGTGAATGAATGGATGGCTCAATGAATGAATGAATGAATGAATGAATGAATGAATGAATGCATGCATGAATGCATGAATGAATGCATGAATGAATGAATGAATGAATAAATTAATGCGAGGGGGGGGGGGGCAAGAAAAAAGCTTCCGTACCGCATCTACGCTTTAGATAGAGCTAATCCTCAATCTATACAAAATAAAAATAAGTTTTTTTTTAGCCAAAAATAAAGTTGTACAAAGGTTAGAGGGGTCCAAAGTTGTTTTTACCGAAAGCGGCTCAAATCTTAACTTCAGGATAAATCACGTTTGGGCAAGCTTGTGAAAGATGTAAGAGCATAGCTGGAATGGGCTCGAAAAGATCTTTCGAATGACCCCCATTTTGGGGGGGGTAGGGTGCGGTAAGCGGGTTTTATGAGAGGGGGGGGGGGGGGGGGGAGGAAAGGGGGGGCACACACACACACCACCTTCCCCAACCAACCCCCACCCCAAGATGTCCCAAAAGCATCAGCGGGGACCAACCTTCTACGCAGTTCCAGTGACTACTACAATGGTTGTACCTAAGACCCCCCCCCCCCCATCACACACATACATATACACCACCTTCCCCAACCCCCATCCCCCCCCAGATGCCCAAAGGCAACAGTGGGGACCAACCTTCTTCGATGGTTCAGTGCTGGTTGTACCTAACACCCCCACCCACCCACCCTCAATCCCCACCCATATGCCCAAAAGCAACAGTGGGGACCAACCTTCTTTGATTGTCCGGTGACTACTATAATGGTCGCACCTCTCTCTCTCTCACACACACACATCACACAACACCAAACACAACACTCAACACACACAAACACAACACCAAACACAACACTCAACACACAGACACACACACAACCAACCTTCTTCGCAGGTCCAGTGCGTCTCTTCTTAGCCGCTCTCACCCACCCACCCACCCTCAACCCCCCGCCCCCCCCCCCTTCCCCAACCCCCCTGCCCCCCCCGAACCACCCCCCAGATGTCCAAAAGCATCAGTGTGGACCCACCTTCTTCACAGGTCCAGTGCGTCCCTTCTTAGCTGCTCTTGCCTCCTTCTCACGTTGGTACACCTCCAGGTTGTAGTACTTGCGATGGGGCATGGTACCTGTACAGCAATGTACAGCAGTTTGCATCATTCATCTCACAGATCATTCGTCGCGCCCTTTTGATGTTGTTGGGTGCAAGACTTGGCATATTTTACCATTTTAACCATTTAAACCATATTTTACGATATTTACTTGGTATATTTTACCATTTTTTTACCATTTTTTACCATTCTTCTACAGCTTACATCAATATAATGTTTATGTCTATCTATCTATTTATCTATCTATCTATCTATCTATCTATCTATCTATTTATCTGTCTATCTATCTATCTATCTATCTATCTATCTATCTATCTATCTATCTATCTATACCTATACATGTGTATGTCAGATGTGTGTGTACATAGTGCCTACCCGTGTTGAAGTCCTCTATTAAGTATTTAAACAAAGCGTTCATCTCGGTCCTCTACGACATATTTACACTCAACCTCTACCACACGACACCACACGCACCAACACCCAACACAACACCGCACACACCCAAATTCCAACACCACACACCCACCACCACACACATCCAATACCCACCACCACACACACCCAAAACCCACCACCACACACACCCAAAACCCACCACCACATACACCCAAGACCCACGACCACACACACCCAAAATCCAACACCACATACACCCAAAACCACACACACTCAACACCACACACACCCAACTCCCAACATCACACACCCAACACCACATACATCCAACACCAAACACCACACCCACCCAACACCACCACACACTCCCAACACCCAACACCACCACACAAAACAACAACACACACACCACACACAATACCACATACACACAACACCACACACACACAACACCATACGCACAACACAAACAAACAACACACAACATTACACACACGACACACAAAGCACACCACCACACACACAACACCACATACGCACAACACCACACACAACACTGAGGTGCCTACCTGTATTGAAGTCCTCCATGACGTATTTGAACAGCTCAGTCATCTCGCCCATTTGTTGTTGTTGGGTATAACAAGGGATGCCTTCATATATTGTACCATTATTATTTAGCAAACATCATTATGATATATATATATACATACCTATCTATCTATCTATCTATCTATCTATCTATCTATCCATCCATCTATCTATCTATCTATCTATCTATCTATCTATCCATCTATCTATCTATCTATCCATCTATCTATCTATCTATCTATCTATCTACCTATCTATCTACCTATCTATCTATATAGTGCCTACCCGTGTTGAAGTCCTCCATGAAATCTTTGAACAGATCAGTCATCTCGCCCTTCTGTATAACTTCAGGGTTCACCTTCTTCACCTCAATCGCCCACAGCATGAACTCAGGATGCTTGTTGGTGGCATCAGCCTGGTGTAGAAAAGGGATTGTTTGGAATGAGCCTAGCAGTGAAGTTAGGGTGTGTGTGGTGGCATCGGCCTGATAGGCAAAGGGATTGTTTGGAATGAGCCTAGCAGTGAAGTTAGGGTGCTTGTGGTGGCATTGGCCTGGTAGGCAAAGAGATTGTTTGGAATGAGCCTAGCAGTGAAGTTAGGGTGCTTGTTGCTAGCATCGGCCTGGTAAGCAAAGGGATTGTTTGGAATGAGCATAGCAGTGAATTCAGGGTGCTTGTGGTGGCATTGGCCTAGTAGGCAAAGGGATTGTTTGGAATCAGCAAAGCAGTGAATTCAGGGTGCTTGTTGGTGGCTTTGGCCTGGTAGGCAAAGAGATTGTTTAGAATGAGCCTAGCAGTGAAGTTAGGGTGCTTGTTGGTGGCATCGGCCTGGTGTAGAAAGGGATAAGTTTGTCTGAATCAGCAATTAGGGATTCATCGCCAGGACTTCATCAATTAAACAAGTTATATGCGTGTAAGCCAGTAAGTTACAAGACAGTTGGCTGATGTGTCGAGCTTCATCTCGGTCAGACAGTCGGTCAGACAAACGACATATACAACAAAGGCATAGCACGGACATATTGGAAAAATACAGCATGAATTCAGGGTGCTTGTTGTGCATGTTGGCATCAGCCTGGTGTAGAAAAAGGATTGTTTGGAATGAGCCAAGCAGTGAAGTTAGGGTGCTTGTTGGTGGCATTGGCCTGGTAGGCAAAGAGATTGTTTGGAATGAGCCTAGCAGTGCAGTTAGGGTGCTTGTGGTGACATTGGCCTGGTAGGCAAAGTTATTGTTTGAAATAAGCATAGCAGTGAAGTTTGGGTACTCGTTCCTAGCATCAGCGTATTGGGCAGTTCATGTACATGGCAGTTGTTGTTACTCGACGCGTCGCAAATTGAGTGACTTGCGAAAAATGTGGATGCGAACAAAGGCAGCGAAATCTGAATAGGGGAGGGGGGGAGGGGCAAATAAAAAATACAAGCATAGGCTGTAGAAAACAATTCCTCCCCCCCCCCCCCCCCCCCCCCCCCCCTCCCCCTGGTTCCACCTACCTTCTTGATGAAAGGCCATGTGGAAATTATCTAGGCAATTTGTATGCTTGTAATGTTTCGTTTATTATATTCCCCTTGCATATTATCTGCTCAAGGATAATAACCACCTACCTCCTCGATGAGTCCGAAAAAGGAAAAAATAGTATCACAAAGAAAAAAACAGTATCAAATCAAATATGAAAAGCGCATGTAGGAAATATCTAGGCAATTTGTATTTTTGTAACATTGTCAATTACAAGTATTCCCCTTGCATATTATTATATTATTATAGTTCAACGATAATGACCACCTACCTCCTTGATGAGTCCAAATCTGCCAAAGTTCTCAACGCAAGCAAAGGTAGTGGGCTTCTAAAAACGTCATTTTAGTACCAATTTATTACAAATTCGGGTTCCTTGTGAAGTTCTATTAAACTTAGCACTACACAGGGCTAGGCTTGATCAGGTGCGCCCTTTTTCTGGTTCCCCCCTTGAAAATTAAAGTCCCACCTACTCCCTTGATGAGTCCAAACATATCAGACAATACACCCCATATTGTTGCTTATAAGTATTCCCCTTGCATATTATTATATTATTATTGTTCAAGGATACTAACCACCTACCTCCTTGATAAGACCGAATCTGCTTAAGTTCTCAGCGCAACCAAACGTGGTGGGCTTCTCCTTCTTCTTTGCTTTACCACCACTGCCCTTGTCTCCGTCCCTCAGCTGATCGTGTCTTCCTCTGTCTGTTTTCCTTGGTCACACAGGGCTAGGCTTGCTCAGGTGCGCCCTTTCCTGGTTCCCTCCTTAAAAAATAAAGTTCCACCTACCCCCTCGATGAGTCCGAACATATCAGACAATCCACCACATATTGTCGTTTATAAGTATTTCCCTTGCATATTGTTATAGTATTATTGTTCAAGGATAAGAACCACCTACCTCCTTAATGAGTCCGAATCTGCCAAAGTTTTCAGCGCCACCAAACGTGGTGGGCTTCTCCTCCTTCTTTGCTTTACCGCCACTGCTCTTGCGCTTGCGATCTTTTTCTTTCTTGTGCTTCTTATCTTTATTCTTGGACGAATGCTTTCGCTTTGACTTCTCCTTGCTTCCCTTCTTCGACTTCTTCTTCGACTTGGATGATTTCTTTGAGCGTTTCTGGTACATGGTAGGGAGCGTGCACGATCAAACATAGACAGCATGAACAATTGAACATAGGCAGCATGAACAATCAAGCATAGGCAACAGCGTGCACCATCAAACATAGGCACGTGCACGATCAAGCATAGGCAACATGAAAGATTGGACATAGGCAGCATGAACAATCAAGCATAGGCAACAGCGTGCACCATCAAACATAGGCACGTGCACGATCAAGCATAGGCAACATGGACGATTGGACATATGCAGCATGAACAATCAAGATAGGCAGCAGCATGCACAATCAAGCATAGGCAACATGAACGATTGGACTTAGGAGATGGCGGGATAGGAATGGATGGGTGGATGGATGGATGGATGGATGGATGGGTGGATGGATGGGTGGATGGGTGGATGGGTGGATGGATGGATGGATGGATGGATGGATGAATGGATGAATGGATGGATGGATGGATGGGTATGTGGGAAGGACAGTGACGTATGCGTAAGGGAATAGATTTCCATCTACTTTGATTGTGTTCCCTCAAAGAGTTGCAAACATCCTGCTCCCTTTAAATTATTGCAAAAATATATGCATATGATCGTATTCCCTTGATTAAATTACTGCGAAAATCCACATCTTGCCAGGTTGCCAAAATGGCCAAGCCAGCTCCAACCTGGGCCGTCTGAAGCAACTTTATTTCTTATGCTACTTTTCAAGGACTTGCATCATGAGCCATTAGGTATTTACCAGTGTATGGAGTATTATTAGCAGGAGGGGCATCTAACTCAAAATTTTAGGGTTTATAGCAATTCAGCTGATGACTTGGAGTTGGGTCTCGTAGTCTGTAGTTTGTAACTCCACTTTTTCAGGCAAATTTCTGACAATTCTCAGATATCTCAAAAATTCTCATAATTCTCGATTCTCAGGCCAAAATGTCAGAATTATCAGGCCCACCTCTCACGTTCAAAGTGCGAATTACGAACTGCAAAGTAATTTATAAACCCAAATCCAAATCATTCTCTGAATGGCTGCAAGGTATTCAACAAATGCTCATATGCCACCAAAGTTTTGATTTGTCCAGATTATGGATCAGCCTGCATCGATGACCTGAAACCTCACCTGTACCTTCCTAGGTTGACGGTACTGGGTGTCGACTGTCGAGTTGGGTATCGGATTGTGTCGATTACTCGATTTGTATGCTGGGTAGCGATTTGGGTCTGAGAGCCAGGGATCTCAAATCAGGTATCGTATTCTGATATTTTGGGCCAAGACGGGGTCTCGTATTCCGATTGGAATGTATTCCGGAAGAAAAATCCCTGCATCAAACCTATTGCTACACCAAAAATAGATTACTAATAAATTAATATTTATAATTGAGTAAAAAATAAAACGCAAATAAAATAAAATACCATCAAACCTATTGCAACACTAGATAAAGTCTAGGCCTAAATTGAAATTGGTCAGCGCTCTATCTTTGCGTGCCAGTTTTTCTTTTTACCTACGACCAGCAGCTTCAAGGCAGCTCCCTGAGCCAGCCACTGGGCGAAGCCCCAAGATTTCAACAATTCTGGAAAGTAGATTCTGTCAGTTTCCAGACACACGAGGTTGCATTAGCTTTGGCTGAATAGCCAGTCAGGGGAGCTGCCTAGAAGCTGCTGCTTGAAGATGAAATGAAAAACAGTGCTGAGCGTGCAATCTAGCGTGCGTTTTAGGTGAGGCTCAAGCCACACTAGCGCGCGCGCTAAAAAATGATAACGCCTGGAGGGGCGTGGTCTTAAGGGGACCCTCCCATACGCTGCAGCTGGGGAAAATCACCATGGCAGACATAGTAAGTGTCACCCTCCAGGCGGTAGGGACTCCTTCATGCGACGTGAGGCAAGAATGCAGGTACAGGAGGCAATACATTCTCTGTGCAGCTTATAGATGAGTTTGTCTACATGTTGGCGAATGGGAAAAGTCACCATAATACATTAAAAAGTGTTTGACGTTCTGAATTGTTCATATGTGGTAGATTAATAGGCTAACATATTGATGATAAACCTGATTCAAAGTGTGCAGTGAGAAACTGATGAGCAAAGTAGGTGTCTGGTGACGAAAACACCCCATAAACGTGAATTATGTGAAGTTTGGTGCGTTAAAAGCACAAGGAACAAAAAGAATAAAGCAACTCACCTTGTCCCTGCCGGAGTCACTATCACTGCTGCTGCTGTCACTGCTGCTGATGTCATTGCTGCTGCTGTCACTGCTGCTGGTGCGTTGCAAGCACAAAGCACACAAAGAATAAAGCGACTCACCTTGTCCCTGCCGGAGTCGCTGTCACTGCTGCTGCTGCCACTGCTGCTGCCGTCATTGCTGCTGCTGTCATCGCTGCTGGTGCGTTGTAAGCACAAAGCACAAAAAGAATAAAGCGACCCACCTTGTCCCTGCCTGAGTCGCTATCACTGCTGCTACTGTCACTGCTGCTGCTGCTGTCACTGCTGCTGCTGCCACTGCTGCTGCCGTCATTGCTGCTGCTGTCATCGCTGCTGGTGCGTTGTAAGCACAAAGCACACAAAGAATAAAGCGACTCACCTTGTCCCTGCCGGAGTCGCTATCACTGCTGCTACCGTCTCTGCTGCTGCTGTCATTGCTGCTGCTGCTGTCACTGCTGCTGGTGCGTGGTAAGCACAAAGCATAACAAGAATAAAGCGACTCACCTTGTCCCTGCCGGAGTCGCTATCACTGCTGGTACTGTCATTGCTGCTGCTGTCACTGCTGCTGCCGTCACTGCTGCTGCTGTCACTGCTGCTGCTGCCACTGCTGCTGACGTCATTGCTGCTGCTGTCATTGCTGCTGGTGCGTTGTAAGCACAAAGCACAAAATGAATAAAGCGACTCACCTTGTCCCTGCCTGAGTCGCTATCACTGCTGCTACCGTCTCAGCTGCTGCTGCTGTCACTTCTGCTGCTGTCACTGCTGCTGCTGCCACTGCTGCTGCCGTCATTGCTGCTGCTGTCATCGCTGCTGGTGCGTTGTAAGCACAAAGCACAAAATGAATAAAGCGACTCACCTTGTCCCTGTCTGAGTCGCTATCACTGCTGCTACGGTCTCTGCTGCTGCTGTCATTGCTGCTGCTGCTGTCACTGCTGCTGGTGCGTGGTAAGCACAAAGCATAATAAGAATAAAGCGACTCACCTTGTCCCTGCCGGAGTCGCTATCACTGCTGCTACTGTCATTGCTGCTGCTGTCGCTGCTGCTGCTGTCATTGCTGCTGCTGTCACTCCTGCTGCTGTCACTGCTGCTGCCGTCATTGCTGCTGCTGTCACTGCTGCTGCTGTCACTGCTGCTGCTGTCACTGCTGCTGCTGTCACTGCTGCTGCCGTCATTGCTGCTGCTGTCACTGCTGCTGCTGTCACTGCTGCTGCTGTCACTGCTGCTGCTGTCACTGCTGCTGCTGCCACTGCTGCTGCCGTCATTGCTGCTGCTGTCATCGCTGCTGGTGCGTTGTAAGCACAAAGCACACAAAGAATAAAGCGACTCACCTTGTCCCTACCAGAGTCGCTATCACTGCTGCTACCGTCTCTGCTGCTGCTGCTGTCATTGCTGCAGCTGCTGTCACTGCTGCTGGTGCGTGGTAAGCAAAAAGCATAACAAGAATAAAGCGACTCACCTTGTCCCTGCCGGAGTCGCTCTCACTGCTGCTACTGTCATTGCTGTTGCTGTCGCTGCTGCTGCTGTCATTGCTGCTGCCGTCACTGCTGCTGCTGTCACTGCTGCTGCCGTCATTGCTGTTGCTGTCACTGCTGCTGCCGTCATTGCTGCTGCTGTCACTGCTGCTGCTGTCACTGCTGCTGCTGTCACTGCTGCTGCTGTCACTGCTGCTGCCGTCATTGCTGCTACTGTCACTGCTGCTGCTGTCACTGCTGCTGCTGTCACTGCTGCTGCTGTCACTGCTGCTGCCGTCATTGCTGCTGCTGTCACTGCTGCTGCTGTCACTGCTGCTGCCGTCATTGCTGCTGCTGTCACTGCTGCTGCTGCCACTGCTGCTGCTGTCATTGCTGCTGCTGTCACTGCTGCTGGTGCGTTGTAAGCACAAAGCACAAAAATAATAAAGCAACTTACCTTGTCCCTGCCGGAGTCGCTATCACTGCTGCTGCTATCATTGCTGCTGCTGTCACTGCTGCTGCTGTCACTGCTGCTGGTGCGTTGTAAGCACGAAGCACAAAAATAATACAGCAACTCACCTTGTCCCTGCCTGAGTCGCTATCACTGCTCCTGGTGTCATTGCTGCTGCTATCACTCCTGCTGCTGTCACTGCTGCTGGTGCGTTGCAAGCACTAAGCACACAAAGAATAAAGCGACTGACCTTGTCCCTGCCGGAGTCACTATCACTACTGCTACTACCACTGCTGCTGTCACTGCTGCTGGTGCGTTGTAAGCACAAAGCACAAAAAGAATAAAGCGACTCACCTTGTCCCTGCTGGAGTCGCTATCACTGCTGCTGCTGTCACTGCTGCTATCCTCGCTACCACTACTGCTAGCCTTGTTAGCAGCGGTCTCTCGGGCAAACTGGGCAGCGCTCTCCTCAGCCAAGTCACTGATTCGTTTCCGCTTCTGCAGTGCATGATCAGGAGGCAAAGCAAAAATATCATGAAATGTGCTATATATACATATAATTAAAAATATCATGAAATATGCTACACATATACATATAATTAAAAATATCATGAAATATGCTATATTTATTCATTTAATTAAAAATATCAAGAAATATGCTATATATACATATAATTAGGGTGCATATCATATGATGGTGACCATAGGCGATTATGATATCATATGATCAACCAAGTCACTGATTTGTTTCCGCTTCTGCAGTGCATGGTCAGGAGGCAAAGTTTGGGGGGAGGCTAAAGCCACACTAGTGCGCGTGATAAAAAAAGATGACGCTTGGAAGGACGGGGTTTTAAGGGGACCCTCCCGTACGCCAAAGTTGGGCAGCGCTATCCTCAGCCAAGTCACTGATTCGTTTGCGCTTCTGGAGTGCATGGTCAGGACGCAAAGCTTGGGGTGAGGCTGTATGTATGTTACAGTCCAGGGGTAGGTCAAATAGGCTTAAGGGACTTGCCCAACCTTAGTAGGAAGGGCCTAAAAAGAAAAGGCACTGATGAACTGAACTGAACCCCAAACAATTGTTTTATCGACGGGGTGAGGCTAAAGCCACACTAGCGGGCGCAATAAAAAAAGAAAGCGCTTGGAGGGGCGTGGTGTTAAGGGGATCCTCCCATACGCCGAAGCTGGGGAAAGTCGCCTCCTGACCGAAGTCACTGATTCGTTTCTGCTTCTGCAGTGCATGATCAGGAGGGGGAAGGGAGGGAGGGGGAGAGGGGGGGAGAGGGGGGTTAGGGGGGGAGGGTAGGGGGGGAGGGGGGGGAGGGGGAGAGAGGGGGAGGTAGGGTAGGGGGGGGAGGGGGGGAGGGGGAGAGGGGGGAGAAGGGGGGTAGGGGGGGTAGGGGAGGGGAGAGGGGGGGTAGGGGAGGGGAGGGGGAGAGGGGGGGGAGGGGGGTAGGTGGGTAGGGGAAGGAGGGGGGGGAGAGGGGGGAGGGAGTGAAGAGGAGGGGAGGGGAGGGAGGGAGGGGGGGAGGGGGGGGAGGGGAGGGGAGGGGGGGAGGGGGGATAGGGGGGGGGGGGAGGGGGGGAGGGGGGGGGGACGTCTTGATTTGGCATCACCAGTGACACTGCCCCAGCACCACTGTTTATTTTTTGGGATACGCGTAGCAGCCTCCACCCATCTCCGTCGGCCAGGGACTGAGTCGAGCCCAGAGATTCCAGTTGCATTGGAATGCCTGTCATGACAGCTTTCGGACGCACTAGCTAGCTTCAGGTTGGGCCCAAGGGTGGGTGAAAGGAGCAGCCTAGAAGCTGCTACGCGTCGCCCCAAAAAGAAAGTATGCCCAGCACCCCTGCTAAAGGGGGCATATAAAAGAACAAGTCCTCGCGGCGTCGCAAGCGACGTGGACAAATTAGCGGAGAGTGTTGGCTATCTGAGCGACATGTGGCAACGGAATCGAGTGCAGTGGACCAAAGCCAGGGTTTTAGGGACAGTTAGGGCCAGGGTAACTTGGCTTCGTGTGACAAACGGACAACGCGGCGACCCTGCCCGCGGGCGTGGCTGGGAGCTCCCACCCCCCAGAAGGAGGGGCTCCGCCAAAAATAGGCCACCCTACATGAGCCACTAAGACACTCAAGTTAGCTAACTCATAATGGATACTGTTACTTGCTACATCCATCCATTCACCAGCAATACGTTTGGTGTGTGTGTGTGGGGGGGGGGGGGGGGGGAGGGGATGTTCATAAGACGCTCAAGTTGGCTGACTCATAATAGATACAGTTACATGCTACATCCATTCACCAGCAATACGTTTGTGTGTGCTTGTGTGTGTGTGTGGTGGTGATGGTGGTGGTGGTGGTGGTGGTGGTGGTGGGATGATGTTCATAAGACACTCAAGTTGGGTAACTCATAATAGATACAGTTACATGCTACATCCATTCACCAGCACAGACCAGCAATAAAAACACCACCACCAACAAAACAACAGAACCACAAGCGCCAACAACAACAACAACAACACAAAGACCACAACCCATGCCACCACCACACCACACCACCACACACGCAAAAATGACCCCACCTCAATATTCTTTACATAGTCCTTCTCACTAAGGCACTCAAGTTTGCATACAGGATCCAGGTACATGCTATATCTAGTCACCAGCTTAGACCAGCAATAAAAACAAATGCCACTGAGTGCCACCAACAACACCACAAGCGCTACCAATACGACCACAAACACCACCACAAATGCTACACCACCACCACACCACAAAACAATAAAAATAAAATATGACCCCACCTTATCAATGTTCTGCAGCTCCTCTACCAATTCCTTCTCATTAAGGCGCTCAAGTTTGCATACTGGATCCAGGTACATGCTATATCTAGTCACCAGCACAGACCAGCAATACAAAAACCACCGATGCCACCACCACCACCACCACACCACCACAATAAAATAAAAAATAGCCCCACCTTCTCTATATTCTTCAGCTACTCTGCACAGTCCTTCTCACTAAGGCGCTCAAGTTTGCATACTGGATACAGGGGCATGCTATATCTAGTCACCAGCACAGACCAGCAATACAAAAACCACCAATGCCACCAACAAAACCACGAGTGCCAACAGCAACCCCAACAACCCCAACACAAACACCACCACCAAAGCCACCACCACCACCACACCACCACCACAATAAAATAAAAATAAAATAAAATATGGCCCCACCTGTTATATATTCTTCAGCTCCTCTGCACAGTTCTTCTCACCAAGGCGCTCAAGTTTGCAGGCAGCATCCAGGTACATGATATATCCATACACCAGCAATAAAAACACCACCGCCAATGCCACCAAAAAAACCACAAGCGCCAACAGCAACACCACCACCACCACCACCACTACCACAAATTCCACCACCACCTCCACTACATCACCAAAAAAAAAAAAAATATGGCCCCACCTTTTCTATATTCTTCAGTTCCTCTACATAGTCCTTCTCAAATCGGCCAAGCATGGCCGCAGCAGTCGGCACATCCCAGTTTGTCTCTTGCAACGCAACAACCCGCACAGCTGCACCAAATTGGGGCATCAGATGGCTGAGTTCTCCGAGAGATACATTCTCCTTCTCAACCTGGAGCTTCTCAAGATGCTTTTGCACCTGTTGAGCAGAAATTTGCGATTTAAAAATTGATACACCTTGCCACGGTGCGTGAGTTTGAAGAAACCTTCCTGTTTGAGTCCAGCGGAATTAGCTATTTTTACGGTACTGTAGGTGTTATTTGGGGCCACATTGCAAATTGCGAAGGTAAATTGCTTTGAATGATCAATAATTTCAAACAATTGTACCGCCTGGAGCAGCAGTGGTGGTGGCGATGGTGGTAGTAGTGGTAGTGGTGATGATGATATGAGAATCTTCTGTAAATAGTGTTGTATTCCTGAGCCACACCAGGATTTCTCTTGTTCCTTTCACTCCCTTGAAAAATGAAAATTAGTACGAGCTGCCACAGGGCGTGAGATTGAGGGAACCCTCCTGTTTGCATGCATGGATACGGAAGAATGGCTACCATGTTGAGTTTATATGGTTTTGCAGACCCTCTACGCCTAAGCTTGGACTACCGCGTGACAGCACCCAGGTAAGTTATCTACCTCTTCCAAGGCGGCAAGTCTGAAATGTTGTGAACCCAGCCAGGGCTCGAACTGCACACCCGACTGATGCTAGGTAAAACTAACCTTATAGCCAGAGCTCGATATGTAAGTTGTGGGACACCCTTCTCAAGTATCTTCATATTATTTTGTTTTCTTTCGTCAGTATTGGACTGGTTTCTCTAGCCCTGAGCTAACGCAGGACTAGTACCGGTAGTAATAGACAGGGGGTCCCATTCAGCTTATTCGCCTATTTTAAGACTGGAGCACGAAATTCCATCCTCCCCATCACCACCACCACAGACTGCAAACACGCATAAGTGAATAGCTTTGATACCTCCTGTAATGTT
This sequence comes from Chlamydomonas sp. ICE-L, assembly GCA_013435795.1. Classification (NCBI taxonomy): domain Eukaryota; kingdom Viridiplantae; phylum Chlorophyta; class Chlorophyceae; order Chlamydomonadales; family Chlamydomonadaceae; genus Chlamydomonas; species Chlamydomonas sp. ICE-L. The sequence continues at coordinate 253,420 of JACBWV010000596.1, forward strand.
CTTCTCCCTTCTGAAGTGCCAGCACAAGTGTAAACGAACATAGTTTACTTGCCATGCTCCCTTCTTAACAGTTTGCTCTTTCTTTATCTCTCTCATTGCTAAGGCTTACATAAGATTCTTGCCATGCTTCCTACCCGTGCGTTTCTGTCTCCCACAGAAACCTAGAGCTAGCAGGACAGTTGACACACAGAACCAACTTACCATGCTCCCTCCCCTAGTGTCTGCATCTCCAATTTGGCCTCTGGTGAAGAATTCTGCCTCCATGCCATACTTGTTGGAGCCAACAGGCGCGGCTGCTGCCATCTCAGTTTATTGCTGCGCAGAATTCGGAGCCGGTGATGATACTATGGAGCTGGCTGGAATCTGATTCAGCTTGATTGCGGACGACTTCGACAAAGTTGAATCGGGATAACTAGAAGAGGGGTGGATTGCGATCAACGACGCAAGAAAAGCTAAGACGAATGGCGTATGGAACCGAGAGTCACAAACTGCCCAGGTCAAAGAAGCCAAGCCACCAAAGGAAAACAGTTGTCCGATGTTGTCCCGATGGTTCCGACCCCGGTAGATATTATTCCGTCGCACGTTTCAAGAATGTTAAAGGATTTTTCATCTGGATCAGTCTGGATCAAGGATTTCCTTCTGGATGTACTACATCAAGAACCCCTGTTCGTCGCAGCCGATTTTCACTGCCTGGAGCTGATAACTCTCCCGTGTTCTCCGGTTTGCCTGTGTGTCAGCCATGGATGCATCTGCGGATTACCACCATGCCGAAGTAACCGCCATGATCAGCTTGCACAGTCAGCACAAGCCTTCGTGCAATTATCCTCATACGCTGATGACCCCTCGAGACTTCCGAGCTATCGACAACGGCGTCTACCCTACGGGCTACGGCTGCCTGCACCCTGTTCAGGATAGTTAAACTAAAGCACGGCTGACTGAAATGCCCAACCAGGGTAGATAACACACCCGGCCCACTTAAACACCCTGAACATGTTTAAACATGGTTTATAAAACCCTGCCATATCCGGTTGACGATCGGCAGTTAGCTCCCGTTATTAGCTGGCAGGCTAGTGTGTAAATCTAAGACGGATCCTTGGACCGGGATAGATTGATGGCTGCGGGATGTATGACTAAGGGAGGCTTTGTGTTTACATTTTAGAAACACGCGATTTCTAGGTGTACACAATTTTACCGACGCAAAGCAGGTCCTTTCTCAGCATATGAATGTAGCCATTCGCATAAATCCATGCATGATATGTATCATATATAAGATATATTTTTTATCTTCTTCAGGATTGGTTCATTTGGCTTGGTTTTTTCTGTATGGACGTGTAGTAAAGGGTATTACCTGTAATACCCCCTTGATCTCGTACTGATTTTCAAAGAAAAGGTGTGTACGACATCGTAATCATACGGTATATCGTATCACGCACACCTCAAAGGCCAACCAAGCAACCTAGGTAGGAGGTGTATAGGTTGCAGGACAAGTGAGTGCGCACAAACATCCTTCCTTGTTTTATTTATTGAATTGGGCCTGCCATGCTTTGTTGCATGGCTCCTATGTAGTCCCATATATCATACATTTAGTTATCATTCGGTATATAAGTCAATTAATACGCTCGACCATGGCAAGTGTGCATCCAACCACCACCCAGCTTCCTCCTATCTAATATTATAATATCTTAATTATTACTTTTGCACGAAATCAGGTCCCCCGTCGCTAAAACGATTATTTGGGGTTGAGTACTTCAGTTTTTGTTTGTTTTAGCCCATGGGACACAGACACGCCTCACCATCCTCTGCCCACAGCACACAAAAAACGCACTGGCGATGTTTTCATGCAGACCAGCTGAAGTGTCCACATCCCAAATTCCCAATACATCAAAAAATCACTATAACGCAAATGAGGACTAGCAGCAAGCTCCCCTAAGACCTAAACCACCCTGGCTACTTCTAATCCCCAAATACGGTTACTATCAACGTCGGTTTAGCTGCACTGTGTGTTGGCTTCAGAGCAATTGAAGTTACTGAGACGTCATGAGGTAAACTAGACAGTAGTCACCCAACTCGACTCAGCCATCCACTTCTGCCATCCACATGCCCCCTGCGGTCCCCGCCCCCGCGGGGACCCCCACCCACGCGTTTCAGACTGTACCGCTCTGTACCGCTCGTGTTTTCTTCTCAGACATAGCGAGGTGCTCCTCTCTCAACCAAACCTCGCGTAGCGTTCGTTAATCATGGGTCTCACAATGAGCAAGGCCGATGGGCCTGATTCCTCAGCACCACCTCCTTTGCCCAACTTTGCGAACCTGTCTATCGCAGCAGCCGCAGCGATCAAGGACGCAGCGAAGGCCGAAGCTCCTGACTACTTGGACTTGCCGCCTCCATGCCGTTATGAGGATCTTCAGAGGGAGTGCATGATGGCGCTGAAGCCCGATCTGTTCGAGGGAATGCGTTTTGAAATCACCAAACCCGTGAACCAGCACTTCTTCCTGCAGCACAGCCTTTTCATGGTGAGAATGATGCACAGCCGGTGCTGGTGCTAGTGCTGGTGGGGAGGGGTGGAAACGGGAGTTGCTGTGGGTGGGTAGTGTTGGTGATCACAAGAATGGCCTCATTGGTGCCGTCATGCAGAGGCTGTACATGGGGAGCAAGTGGTATTTTTACAGCCCAGACAGCTTACAAACAGATGCCATAGAACCTATTCTCTCAACAGCACTTGAACTGGCAAGCATTAGAGTAGATATCATATTAGTGCATTAGTGAAGGTAGCAAAACTGGATAAAATTTACGGCCCAGCCAACAAAAGAGTATAGCTCATGGAACCAACCAAATGGGTTACAGCACGCAGTCCACCAAACATCAGAGCCATTGTTTTAGAGCTAAAACTGGCAACAGCACCTGGCCCAGCCAACACACGACTGAACCTCATTCAGCAGACAAAATTGGCTGTGGCACGTAGTCCACCCAACCTCTGAGCCATGGTAATAGACGTAAGACTGGCAACAGCACCTGGCCCAGCAAATTCAAGACTGAAACTCATTCAGCAGACAAAATTTGGCACGTAGTCCACCCAACCTCAAAGCCATGGTTATAGAACCAGGACTGGAGCAGCACCTGGCTCAGCAAAGGGACAACTTGAGTTCATGGGACCAGCTTAATTGGCCAGTACGTGCTCCAGCCTAAACAGGGGGTTGTTTAGGACTTCAGACAGATCACAAGCATGCAGAGGAAGGGGAATGGGGGGGGGAAGGGGGGGCTGGGCAAGGCAACAACCAGTTGGCAAGTCTTTCAGCCTTGGGGCAAAGCTGCATTCCCTCTGCCCCAGGGTTGATTCCAGACAGGTGGTCGCCCTAACGATCATCAAACTGACATCAACAAACCGAACGGAAACAGGCACCCTTTTGATGGGTGTTGCATGGCCCCTTCAGCACCGTACTTCTCGTGTAATTCCTTGACAATCTGAAACATAAAAATAACGCCTGGTGGGGCGTGGTGTTTACAGGACCGTCCCGTAAGCCGAAGATGTACTTCCTTGACATCTGCATGTACTTTCTTCCCATCTACATGTACTTCCTTCGCAACCACATGCAACTATCCTTCTGCATCCTGTGTCAAACCTGGCTCCCTTTCCATGGGGTGTGGGTCATGGCTTGTCTTTTCCACTACCAGCTGCAGCTTCTAGGCAGCACCTCCGGCTTACCTCCCAGCCAAACCCATGGCAACACAATGCATCTGGAAGCTGACAATATCATCTGTCCAACACTGTTGGAATCTGTTGGCTTAGCCCAGTGGCTGTCTCATGGAGCTGCCTAGAAGCTGCTGCTTTAAGCGGAATATAAAAGCTATATTTGGTCTCTACAAGCCTAATACAGCATTGGAGTAGTCTAGGATTTGGGGTAGTTAAGGCACACTCACTTTGTCATTCCGACGTTGCAAGACGATGCATGTCCCCCCTCTGAACCCCCCTGGATCTGCGCTTCGCATGCAGCCACCGCATGGCGGTGGCTGTGCAACAATCCTGAAAACAGGCTTGAGTAGCCAAAGTAGCATCCTAACCTTGCCTACATACATCTGAAAAAAAACTCCGCTTAAAAAAAACGTGTTAGAAAAATCTCATACAACCCGGTGCACCAAGGAGATGGGACCCCAAATGCTGGACCTCGAGGATGATTTAGCGTGATTTGAATACTTATCCAGCCGTCTTCAATACAAGTTCACGGGTTTTACTGCATCGAAATGTGTGTGTGTGTGTGAATGTGTTTGAATGCATCATTCTTGCACTGAAATAGAAAACAACTGTCATGGAAAATTAAGTCCAACATGGCGCAAGTCAAACATTTTTCAAATGCACACACAAACAAATGTCAGAACCCTCACCCATGCTCCATCCATCCGCCCATCCATCCATCCATCCATACGCCCTTCCATCCATCCACACATCTGCACCCACCCGCACTCTTACCCACATGCATCCACACATCCACAATCACACCCTCATCAATCCACACATGCACACCCACCCACCTTCACACCCACATCCATCCACCCACCCGCACTCACACCCACGTCCATCCACACATCCACTCCCAACCGCACTCACACCCACTCGCACAACCATCCACACACTCACACCCACATCCACCCACACATCCATTCTCACACCCACATCCATCCGCACATCCACACCCAACCGCACTCACACCCAACCGCACAACCATCCACACACTCACATTCACGTCCATCTACACATCCACACCCAACCGCACTCGCACCCACAAACATCCACACATCCGCACTCACACCCATGCGCACAACCACAGGGAAACATGGAGCTGTCCACTGGTGGTAAGCAGATTATCAAGGCTCCTCACGGCACCTACGACTTCTCTGCCAATGTCATTAAGAGCGAAAAGTTCATGATGCTGGGACGCATCAACACTGAAGGCCGCCTTTCCGGACGCCTCAAATTTGACCTTGCGGATTGGCTTGGCTTCATGGTGCACACACAGCTCTCCAACGAGCCTGGACAGTCTCAGGTATTGTTATATCCACAGTTTTGTTTGTGTACGACGCGGGGAATTGAGCAACTCGGTGCGACCCCAGTGTGGCGCACCACCCTCCAGGGCTCCTCGCTCTGCCTTCTGGACAAAAAATGGCACATTCTATACCATGGAACAATTAAATATTTATTTATAACGGACAGATTCTCATAAGAGCACACATGAGCATCGCAATTCAAGAAAAAGAGCTAAGGTTTGTGTTTTTTTGGCGAAAAGCTGCAGATAATGGGTACTGTGTTACACCACAATTCTGAAATCAGGCTTGCATCGCAACTTTCAACTACATAACTGGACCTACAGAAATCTGAAAACAAAGTGGTTACATCCTGTTGGGTAGTAGTCCTGTGACCCAACTTTTCAGTAGTATTCCTGACCGCGAAAGTGCTTATTGTACAAAAAGTACAACACGTACCGCTAGATATCATGCTAATCTAACTTTTTGTCATATTTGGTGCTTATTCATCGCCCCTTGAGAATTTGCCGCATCCTATTCCAATTTCCATTATAATTATAGTTCCATTTCCATTCCAATTTTGCTTCCAGGTGATGATTGACACCAACGTGAAGGGTAAGGACTGGAACTCCCAGCTGAAGTTGGGTAACCCTTCTTTCATGGGGATTAATTACTTCCAGTCAGTCACTCCCAACTTCCAGGCTGGAGGGGAACTCTTCTACCTTGCCTCGAACCTGAAGAGTGGAGTTGGCATGGCCATGCGACATTCCTCTGACAAGCATGTGGCCACGGCACAGGTTAGTGATGATGAAAGCAGATGTGATGTACTAGGTGTGTGCAAGTGTGTAGGTGTGTGTTCAAGACCCGACCCAGATGCTGTGGTGTGGGCTTATCATGATTCGAATCAAATCACTGGTTTGCTGGTGAAACACATATTTTAGTATTTTTAATTGTCAATCATTCCGGAGGTTTCCGGCAAAGCACGTAGTGTTTTGTCTGCCTCAACAAATAAATTGCCGTTTCAAATATTTTGGGCACGCATTAAGTTATAACAAAATCTGGATGCTGCCTATTATTTACCATTCTTGAAAATCCATAAGTTGAAAATGGCATGTGCAGCATCCTGTTCAAATTTTTCATACTTGTGTTAGTGCCTGTATTCCTTTTTTTGTATTCGTTCACATGCTCACTACACTTTTTGTATTCGTTCACGTACGCACACACACACTAACTGTTTTTTTCTTCGTGTGGCGCGTCGCGGAGTCCGTGTGGTAATGGGGGGCAGACCCATGCGTCGCCATGCAGATATGGAATGGCGAATTGCTGTTGAGGAAGAAAAAAGTGCTCACACTCATACTTCACTCCACATATACTCTCGCACCTAAGTATAATTAGTTTTGTTACTATATGTTGGCTGAGTAGCTGATGTTTCTTAAGAATGGAGGACGAACATGCGGCATGGCGTGTATGCGCTCATGCACATCTTCTCATGCTCAGGGCATAAGGTTTCAAGGTTTGGAACCCCCTTTAATCTGTACTTCCGCGCTCTTAATCTCCTGTTTTGATTGGTTGGTGCAGTAGTACCAGCTTTGACTGACAGGTTGGGGGCTCGAACCCGTTGCTAGATTCACCATTTCCGAACCTGCCACCTTGGAAGAGGCTGAGAACTTTCCTCTGTGCTGTCTCGTGGTATTCGAAGCTCTGGCACTGTTGCGGTCTGCGAAAGCAAAAGTTACATTAACCTTCCCTAGTGTAAATAAACGGGGAGCTTCCTTCAACTTAATGCTCTGTAGCAATGCATAACGATGTCCAACTTTACATAAAAATGAAAAAATGTTTTTAATAATATTTAACCTCCTGTTGCTTTCATGCCCACCAGATTGCCACCACGGGAATCCTGTCTCTCCAGTACGCGCACAAGGTGAATGAGAAGATTACACTAGCAACTGATTTCTTGTTGCACATGGCCAGTCGGGAAGCTACAGCCACGATGGGCTACGACTGCATGCTCAGGCAGTGTAGGCTGAGGGGCAAGGTGGACACCAACGGTGTGGTAAGCACGTTCTTGGAGGAGCGCTTCAGCCCAGGCATCAACTTTGTCCTCTCTGCTGAGCTGGACCATTGGAATAGCAACTACAAGGTGAGATGCCCTCTGTGGCCCGTGGTTGGTGATGTGGCCTCCTAGCTAATGGCGTGGTGTGGTGTACTTGTGCGCTACAGCCTAGGCATCAACTTGGTCCTCTCTGCTGAGCTGGACCATTGAAATAGCAACTGCAGGGTGAGGTGGGACGAATGGGTGGTAAAGAGGCAGTGGAGGGTGGAGATGTTGGGAGAGGGAGTGAAGGAGTGTGATCAGTGGGTTGGGAGGCAGTAATGAGTTGGGGGGGGGAGGGGGCAGTTTGTGTGAGGTGGGGTTAATGTCTGCGCATTTGGTTTTATAATCCTTGAACACAACGTGATGCAAGCTCTCACATTCCCTTGCCTGTCTATTGGACTCTACCAAGCTGGATCCTTAAATGTTTAGCTGCCACAGGGCAGCAGACTAACATTACAACAAGCGCTCACTCTCCCTTGCCCCCTTGTGCTCGCAGTTTGGCTTCGGCGTTGTTGCTGGCGAATAAATGGATTGCTCAAGCAGTAGCCTGACTCTAGTGACAAGTAATTTGTGTGAGTGTCAAATAAACCGTCTGTCCGAGTTATCGTGTGATTCTTGAAAACGAAGTTCACATTCCACATTATAGTTGGTGAATTGGATTGGTTTGTTACATGGTTGTCAGCCAACTCTCAGCTGCTCACCGTATTCCAATGCCAAGCCCCCCCGTGCGACACACGGAAACTAGGGAGCCAAGTAAGCGGATTAGATAGTTCAAGTCGTGTCTAGGTCCAATGAGGTGGCCAATGCTTGGAGAGGTGTAACATGCAGAAAGCTTCATTAGGACTAGGATCCCAGCCGCCCTAACATATATTATCTATGCTAGTCGGCTGTTCCTTCGGAGTTATGAATTTCCCAGTTCCCCACATCGCCAGAAGTGCACAAAAGCGCTATGGCCGGCAATGGCAGACAGAAAGAAGACTCAAGTTTCTAATACAAGGATTTCCACATAGACTTGAATTTGGTAACATGGCAGGTGGCTCCAGCCTTTGAGGCTGCTCGTCGTCTTCGGCAGTAGCATAAGGTTTTTTAATTTGAGGAGGGTGCACATGCATAAACATGCGAGCCTGCTGACGGAGGGAGAAAGTTGTGGTCGCTCCAACGAACTTGTCTGTGCCCCTGCTTTTGAGCTGTGCCAAATTCAGATGTAATTAACTAGTGACTGTTTGTTTACAGTCCTCGAATCATTGAAGTTCCTTCGCTCGGCAAAGGGAGGGATTACACCCGGATTGGATTGGTTTGTTCCATGGGTTTTCAGCTGACTTTGGGCTGCTCACCGTCTTCCAATTCCAAGTCCCCCAGTGGCCCAGTGCAATACCGTACCCATACCAGGGAGAATACTGACTAGTATTACTGAGTGGAACATACATCTTAAAGTCTTGTCCAGGTCGATCCGGAGGGCTGAGGGAAAGACACCCTGCAAGGAGCAAGGTCCAGCTATCGTAGGGGCTGCAGCATTGTCAACATATACAACTTCCACTATACACTACACAACTGGACTACATGGCGTAGTGACGAACCACATTAATACTGATTTACTTGGGGAGAAGCTTGTTAGCTTGGGGCTCAAGATTTGAAGGCAACCGGCTCCTGTGTGCCGAGCAGGGTTGTTCAACACGTCGCGTGTTGCGTGACGCACATACATTTGAAGGGTCCGTCTCCGATTTTGCTGGGTGCGTCTCTATCCATAGATTTTGAAACAGGTTGCGTCTTATGATGTAGATTCCCCAAAGCAAACCTGACGCAGTGTAAATTTTTCGTGGGCACCCAGCAGGGAAATTTGAGCTCATTTAGGTTTTTTGTAATCAAACAGTTTGAATCAACCATGTTACTGGTATATCCGTATATATATATGATGGCATAATGGCATTGTGTGCAATAATACAGTCTTATGGTAGCTTCTATCTGATAAATTCTCTATCTATGTATCAATAAATATGATTGATTCGATAGTGTTACATGGTGGGTATGCTATTAAGTAGCACGGTAAAACCTAGGTTAGGTTCTACAGAGGGCCTGTCTGTCGGAGACGCCAGGCAGCACTAGCTGGCACGGGTCTCGCGACCTGGCATGGTAGTCACTATGCCGGTCACGCGGCTCACGCGTGCCCTCTGTAACACGCCATACAACTTTAATCGTCTTGTAGCAGCTTACAGTAATTCTTACATATCTGCTCTCTCGGCCCTGATTTGATCGGTCCGACCTAACTGATTTGCATCTATTCGGAGTTTCGAAGCTGATCTGTACAAGCTGGGGTATAGAACAGCGACAGCTGGTCACAGAGCCAACCGCCTATCGTTATGTTTTCGCAGCGTCTTATACATGGCAAGGAACGAACTGATGCTCCAAGCGCTTCGCATTCGTGATTCCTGAGGCTAGAGGTCCAGAGCCCGTCGCACTTCGTTTGACCTTTCCATGCTGTATTTCCAATTGCATGCGTGTGATTTTGCGATCTGATATGTAACACCATGCGGCGAGCTCTCCAACTCGGGGCATGCTGCGCCTTCCTAGTGTTCATGCTGGCCGCAGCAGAAGCATCCGAGAGTGGCACAGCATGCGAGCAGTCCGGATACTGCTCCATAGGGAAGCTGCGTCCTTTCTTCGGAGACATTTACCCAGGCTCAGGTCTCCGGGAAGCTTTAGAAGCAAGAAGCTACAAGAAAGAAATTATCTTGATGGCCATTACATCCTCACAGGTACTTTCGTTACAGCTGTCAGGATCATGTGGCTTGCATGGGGTGTCTGAGATCAGTTTTTTCCCCTAGGAAATGAACCAGTGTCTTAACGTTGCACAATTTTGCTCCTAGCAACCAGTGGGGTGTTACAGACAGCGTTTTGCCCCCCCCCCCCCCCCCCCAAAGGATCCCCAAGAGGCTCTACCGTAGGACCCTCAAAACACCAAGGTACACAATTTAGCTCTTATGCTGCAAGTAGCACCCTGTGTATGTTGTTGCAGTCCAGAGGTTGGCCCAATAGTCTGAAGGGACTTGCCCAACCGTGAAAACAAAAAAACACTGATGAACTGAACCCTAAACAATCGTTTAACCACCTTCAATAAAACCCTGTCTGGGATGTGTATTTGAATTCTGACTGGTCATCGTTGATGAGATGCATCGGCTGTCTGATGAATGCGGTCTTGTGCAAGAGCCCAGAAATAAAGGAAAACAGAACGCCAAGCGGCGTGACCTGAGGAAGCTACCCGTAGGTGGTCCTCGGACAACACCACTGAGGGAGGGAAGTGGAGGTGGGGGGGTCCTCGGACAACACCACTGAGGGAGGGAAGGGGAGGTAGGGGGTCCTCGGACAACACCACTGAGGGAGGGAAGGGGAGGTAGGGGGTCCTCGGACAACACCACTGAGGGAGGGGAGGGGAGGCAGGGGGTCCTCGGACAACACCACTGAGGGAGGAGGCTCTTTGGGGAGGAAGGAAGTGGTAGAGGTGGGAGCAAGTGGGGCAGACGAGGTGGTAGATTGGAGAGCGCCGGGTATGCTGATGGGGTGTGTGTGGACAACACCATGGTGGAAGGAAGGGGTAGGTGGAAGGAAGGGGAAGAAGTGGGAGGTGGAAAGAAGTGGTAGATAGAAGGGGTACATGGAAGGGTGGTAGGTGGAAGGTGGAAGGAGGTGTGGGAGGGGTAGGTGGTAGTGGGAATGGAAGGGTAAGTGGTGGTGGTATAGGTGAAGTGGAAGGAAGGTAAATGGTGGTAGGTGGAAGGTGGAAGGGGGAAATGGTAGGTGGAAGAAGGGTAGGGAAGGAAGGGGTGGTAGGTGGTAGGTGAGAAGGAAACGGGGTGGAAGAAGGGGTAGGTGGTAGGTTTAAGGAAGTTTCATTTTATTTTAATTCATTTTTACTTTTTGAATTAGTTTTAGGTTGACATTTTTCACTACCGTTTTCACCTTTTTGTGTACAGAAGTTGTTTCGGTTTTTCAGTTCTAATGCAGGCTTTGCTTGTTGGAAGTAGTTCAAAGTGGGAGTCAAGTGGTGCAGACAAGTTGTCTGTTCAAGACGCGTGGCGTTACATGCTGATGGTGTTGTGTGTGTGACCACGCCATGTTGGAAGGAAGTGTGTGGGGTGTGAGGTGGAATGAATTGGTAGGTGGAAGAAGAAGTATGTTGTAGTAGGAATGAAAGGGTAGGTGGGTCAGGTGCGCGGAAGGGATCCGTGGTCGTGTTGAGGGTGCGTCTGTTTTTGGTGGTTTTAAGGACTGGGTAGGTGGAGGTGTGTGTCGTTCGTCGTTGGTCGGTCGGGCCGCCGGGTCGTGTCGGTGGCCGGGTGTCGTGTAGTGTAGGTCGGTGGTCGGTGGTCGGTGGCTCTTTGGTCGGTGGTCGGTGGCCGGCCGGTGTCGAGTGGTCGTTGCCTGGTCAGTCGGTGGCCGCCCCCCGGGTCGGTGGCCTGTGGACTGCCGGGGTAACCGGTCGGTGAAGGAAGGGGTTAGTGGATCGGTAGAAGGAAGAGGGTAGGTGGAAGGAAGTGGTATAGGTGGGAGCAAGTGGGCAGACCAGTGGCATGATTCAAGAGCTTGGCGGTGGGACCTGCGATGGTGTTGGTGTTTGGACAACGCCATGGGGTGGAGGGAATATGTGGCGGTGGGCGGTGGCAAGGCGTGGTCGGTGGAAGGCCCGAGTAGTGGTCCGGTTGGACGGGTGGTAGTGTCGTGTGGACGAGCAGGGGTCGGTGGCGGCTGGTCGGTGGTCGGTGGGGTGTTAGGTGGCCGCCGGGCGGCGTGTTCGGTGGCAGGTTTTCGGTGGTCGAGTGGTCGTGGTCGGTGGACAGCAGGGGTGCGGTGGTCGGTGCCGGGTCGTCCTAGTTGTCCAGGCACGAGGGTCGGTGGCCAGGCCGGGGTCGGTGGTCGGGTGCCGGCGGGGTCGGTGGTAGGTGGTCGGAGGTGGTCGGGGTCGGTCGGTCGTGGTCGGTGGGTCGTGGTCGTGGCCGTCCTGGGTCGGTGGCCGGCGAGTTCGGTGTCTGCGTGTCGTGGCCGCCCGGGGTAGTTGGTCGTGTGGCCGGTCGTAGGTTGGGCGACGTGGGTCGGCTGGCCTGGTCGTCTGTGCCGGCACGGGGTGGGGCGGTGGGTCTGTTCGGTGGCAGGGTCGTCGGTGGCGGCGGGTCGTTGGCCGGGTCGTCGGTGACACCGGCCAGCGGTTCGGGTGGTCGGTTGGTGGTGGTCGGTGCCGCCCGGGGTCCTGTGGTCGGGTTGCAGGGTCGTCGGTGGCGGCCGGGTCGGTTGCCGTCGTCGTGGCCGGCCGGGGTCGTTTGTTCGGTGGTCGGTGGGTCGTTGGCCGGTTCCGTCTGTTGGCAGGCCGTGGTCGTGGCCGGGTGTCGGGGCCGGCCGGGGCTGTGGTCGGTGCCGGCCGGGGTCGGTGCCTCGGCCGGGGTCGGTGGCCGGGTCGTCCGGTGCCCGGCCGGGTCGGTGGTCCGGTGGTCGGCGGGTACGGTGCCCGGGTTACGGTGGTCGGTGTACGGAAGGGGTAGCGGTGGAGCCAAAATGGTGCAGACACGATTCCCGACGTGGCGGTGACATGCTGATGGTGTTTACGGCGATCAACCAATGCAAGAGTGCTTTGACCCTTTTGCTGCTGCAAGAAGAGTTAGCACATCCAATATATAAACTGCTGTTTTCTTGCGACGCGTCGCAAATTGAGAAACTCAGAGTGACTCGGTGTGACCCCAGTGCGACGCGCTGCCTCCCGAACCTACGGAGCGCTCGCGAGCGGTGGCAGAGGGCAGATTCTAGAGCGTGGCGGTGACATGCGATGTAATGGACATATCAAACGGCGTGAAGGTTCGACATCGCCCATACCATTCGAAAGGCAGTACTTGCAATGTATGCAAATTGGGGGATAATGTGGAATGTACAAGTGTTAGGGGTATGTGGCTTGCGTGGGATACCTGGGATGTATGGGTTATATATAGGGACCGGGATAACATATGACATCATACAAATCGAATCATATGATATTGTATATAAATGGTAACTTCAGCCAAGTCAGAATGTCGGCATCATATGATATAATATGATTACATGATATCATCTGATATCGTATTGCGGATCCTTAGTTATATAAGTTTCAGTGCTTTTCCTAAGGTTTTTGGACTAAACAATAATAATCAATCAGGTCAGATTCCTGCGTCTGCACTTTGGGGAAATGAAAACATTAATAATCATTTTGCGCGATTTTGGCAATATAACAGTTTTCCTGAAAGAAAAACAATATTGAACATTTCAGAAATTCCCCAGGGCTTTCATAATTACGTTACAATTCTCTAGTTATATAAGTTGTACGGGCAAAGCCTGTTGCAGAGCTCCAGGGGTCGTACCTTCAGCCTTCAGTGGATGACCACATGGGTTGTACCTTCAGCCTGCAGTGGATGAACACATGGGTTGTACCTTCAGCCTTGAGTGGATGAACATATGGGTTGTGCCTTCAGCCTTGAGTGTATGAACTCATGGGTTGTACTTTCAGCCTTGAGTGGATGACCACAAGAGTCGATCGTTTCTTCCCTAACAACCACAGTATCATCCTCACCCTCACAATTTTGGATCCAGTAGGGCACAGGGTATTAATGTAGCAATCATCATCATCATCATCATAATCATCATCATCATCATCATCATCATCATCATCATCATCATCATCATCATCACCACCACCACCACTACCATCACCATCACCACCACCATCACCATCACCATCACCATCACCATCACCATCACCATCACCATCACCATCACCATCACCATCACCCTCACCATCACCATCACGCATCCACATCACCATCAAACCACATCACCATCACACCCCATCAACCATCACCATGTCACATTCACCCATCACCGTCACCATCTTCACATCACCTTCACCATCACCATCACCATCACTCAACACCCACCATCACATCACCATCCACCATCACCATCACCATCCCCATCAACCATCACCATCACTCACCAGCACCATCACATCACCATCGCCAATCACCATCACCATCACCATCTCAACCATCACCATCACCATCAACCATCACCATCACCATCACCATCACCATCACATTCACCATCACCATCAACCATCACACCATGCACCATCCACCCTCACCATACCATCATCACCATCACCATCACCACTCACCAAACACCGCCACCACCAAACCATCACCATCACCATCAACCATCACATCACCATCACCACCCCCACACCACCACCATCACCTTCCACCATCACCGATCAACCATCACCGATCACCACCCCCACCTACCATCACCCACCTACATCAATCACCACCACCATACACCACTCCCATCACCCCACCATCACCATCACCATCACCATCACAACACCATCACCCATCAAAACCACAACCCCCACCACACCATCACCATCACCCGCACCATCACCATCACCATCACCATCACCATCACCATACCATCACATCACCATCACCATCACCATCACCATTCACCATCCACCATCACCATCCCATCCCCATCACCAACACCATCACCATACCACACAAACACCACCACCACCACCACCCACCACACCACCACACCACCACCACTACACCACCATTCACCATCCACCATCACCATTCACCATCACCATCACATCACCCTCACATCACATCCACCACACCATCACCATCACCACCACCACCACCACCACCACCACCACCACCACCACCATCATCACCACCACCACTACCACTTTACCACCACCACCACCATTATCACTAGCATTTTCCCTCGCAGGCGCATCACTTTCTCCCTGAACGTCAGCATGACTTCCACCAACCTTGGTCCTACGTCTCTCAACTGTATCATTACCTATGTCAACTCTATCATTATTTCACTGTGTGTATTTGTTTCCATGTGTGAGTTCGTTTGTGCGGTTGCAAGCACCAAGTGCGCGTGCATGTCTGTGTGCCTGTGTGTGTGTGTTTGAAACTAGTGTGCTACTCACAGTGTGTGCTTGTCTGTGTGTAGAGCATGCACATGGGTGTCATCCGACTAGTCCCATGCAGCGTCGCAAGCGACGCGGAAAATTGGCGGAGTGTGTTGGCAACGGAACAAAAGGTGGCAACGATGGAGCTGACCAAAGCGAGTTAGTTACGCGACCGTTGGGTGACGTGTCAGACTTCAATTTTCATTTTTTCGGTCGGACAGACAAACGGACATATGGGTAAACATGGGGGTTCCCGCCCCCTTGAAGAGGGGGCTCCGCCAAAAAACATGTTCATTTCCCCCCTCATATCTCCCGTCGACGATTGGCTCAATGGTTGAGTTCGTTGAAGTCAGGCAAAAGGTGCGGGGTTCAAATCCCTACGGGTGCGCCTGAGTGTTCTCAGTCGCTGTCAATCGCCATGGTAGCACTGTCCAGGTAAAGTAGCAGCCCGTTCTCTACCACTGTAAGACAGGGCTCCCTTAATCCCAAGCCCCACCAGGCGTTATCATGTTTAAATCTTGAGGATGAAGCCCCTTGAAGCTCTTTCCCCCCTCATGTTTGAGATACAACCTCCCTCAACAGTTCCATGTCAGTTCCATGACCGTTGCAGGATCTCCCACTGCTTCAGGTGGTATTGAACCTGCGCAACATTAGCATAGAAAACATCCTCCTCCTCCTTTTCATTATCATCGTCGCCGTCGTCATGACCTCCCTTGCACGTTCTCCCACTGCTCCAGGTGGTCTTGAACCTACGCAACATTGACATAGAAAACATCCTCCTCCTCCTCCTCCTCCTCCTCCTCTTCCTCCTCCTCACCATCATAATCATCATCATCATCGCATCCATCACCAGCATCATCATCGTCATCATGACCTCCCTTGCATATTCTACCACTGCTCCAGGTGGTCTTGAAACTGCGCAACGTTGGCATAGAAAACCTCCTCATCATCAACATCACCACCATCGGCACCATCGTCCTCCTCCTCCTCCCCCTCCTCCTTATCATCATCATCATCATCACCATCGCCACCATCACCATGATCAGTATCGTCATCGTCATCGTCGTCATGAGCTCCCTTGCAGATTCTCTCACTGCTCCAGATGGTCTTGAATCTACGCAGCCTTGGCATAGAAAACCTCCTCCTCCTCCTCCACCGCATCATCATCATCATCATCACCACCATCACCACCATTGTCATCAATACCATCGCCACCATCACCATGATCGTCATCATTGTCATGACCGCCCTTGCAGGTGCTCCCACTGCTCCAGGTCGTCTTGAATCTACGCAACCTTGGCATAGAAAACATCCTCATCATCAGCACCACTGAGGATGAGTGTACCAAGGTCAACCACCACCTCAGCAGCTTCGGCTGTGTCTGGAGTATTTTTCAGGTTGATAAGCCCAAGGACCTGCACGTTGCCAGTGCGGCCCCATTATGGCACACCAGGTAGGACAAGTGTTAGTCGTTGGGTTATTTTTTCGTTGCAATAGACCAGATCGCTCATGGAGGAAGAGTCGGGGGTTCGACTCCCCCTTGGGTCGCTCTTGGCGTTGCAGGTCGTCATCAACCGCGATGGTAGCTTGTCCAGTTGAGGTAGGAGACCGCTCCCCACCCGCGTACGACGGGCTCCCTTAACACCACGCCCCACCAGGCGTTATCATTACCTTTTCGTTGCAAGGTGCGGCAAGGTGTCTGATTAGGTGGGACGGCTAGGGAAATGCATAAGCCTGAGATTATGCCAAGGACCGATTATAAACGTCGGTCCTAGTATGCTTGACCATTTTGTCAAACTGTTTTCATATCCAAGTTGAAGACAAGCACAAGTTGATAGAGCTCTTCGAGAGGGAGATATGGGCCTCTGGGGGGGGGGGGGGAGGGGGGGGGGGGGGGGGGGGGGGGGGGGGTAAAGCAGATTTTAAAAAGTGCGGCCCCATTATGGCACATTTGGTGAGACAAGTGGTGGTGCCACCTTTGTTTGTGTGTGACCACAAGCTGATTGAGCTATTTGAGAGGGTCACCATATACCCTACTTTGACCCCCTAATGATCATTTGTGAAGGAGATATGGGCCTCCGGGGTGGGGGGTGGGGGTGGGGGTGGGTAAGGCAGATTTTAAAAATTGCGGCCCGATTATGGCAAACCAGGTGAGACAAGCGTTGATACCACCCTTTTTTGTGTTTTACCACCAGCTGATAGAGCTCTTCAAGAGGGTCACCATACACCCTACTTTGACCTCCTAAATATAATGGGTGGAAGAGATATGGGCCTCCAAGGTGAGGTAGGGGTGGGGTGGGGTGGGGGGTAAGGCAGATTTTAAAAATTGCGGCCCCATTATGGCACACTAGGTAAGACAAGCTTTGGTCGTTGGGTTATTTTTTCGTTGCAAGGTGGGGCAAGGTGTCTGGTTAGGTGGTCCGGCCAGGGAAATGCATAAGCTCTATATTTCGCTGCCGACCGATTATAAATGTCGGTCCTAGCATGCTTGGCCATTTTGTCAAGCTGTTCTCAAATCCAAGTTGAAGACCAAAATTGTATAGAGCTCTTCGAGAAGGAGATATGGGCCTCTGGGGGGAGGAGGGGGGGGGGGGGGGTAGGGTGTGTGTGGGGGGGGAAGGCAGAACTAAAAAAGTGCGGCCCCATTATGCCACACCAGGTAAGACAAGCGGTGGTGGCGGTCCTAGTATGCTTGACCATTTTGTCATTTGTTTCTCAAATCCAAGTTGAAGACCAACAGCTGATTGAGCTCTTCGAGAAGAAGAAATGGGCCTCTGGGGCACACCACCAAATTCTCCCCTTAAAGTATGTTCCTGGCCTTGATGCTTTGCATCGCAAATCAAAATGTAACTATGTAAGACCGCGAGTTGATAGAGCTCTTAGAGAAGGAGTTATTGGCCTCTGGGGCACACCACTAAATTCTCCCCTTAAAGTATGTTCCTGGCCTTGATGCTTTGCATTGCAAATCAAAATGTAACTATGTAAGACCGCGAGTTGATAGAGCTCTTCGAGAAGGATTTATTGGCCTCTGGGGCACACCACCAAATTCTCCTCTTACAGCATGTTCCTGGCCTTGATGCTTTGCATTGCAAATAAAATTGCAAGTAGATAGAGCTCTTCGAGAGGATCACCACGGTAGTTCTAGCTTTGACCGACAGGCCGGTGGTTCAAACCCGTTGCGAGGTTCACTATTTCTGTCCTGCCACCTTGAAAGAGGCCAAGAACTTTCCCATGTGCTGTCGCGCAGTAGTCAAAGCTCGTGCGCAGTAGCGGTCTGTGAAAGCAGAAGTTGCAAGTAGATAGAGCTCTTCGAGTTGGTCACCACACATCCTACTTTGACCCCCCAATTATAATTAGTGAATGAGATATGGGCCTCTGGGGCACACCACCAAATTCTACCCTTAAAGTATGTCCCTGGCCTTCATGCTTTGCATTGCAAATCAAAATGGAAAACCGCGAGTTGGTAGAGCTCTTTTAGAGGATCACCATCAGGGTACTACAAAGCACGCGCGGCAGCGCGATTTCACGCACACTTTTTGAGCCCCTCTGCGCGCTTAGCGCAGTATTTTCAACCCCCTGTGGGCGCAGCGCGCAGTTTTTGCGCTTTTTGCACTACAATGCGCTGAACAACTTGACGTTTGTGCGCTTTAAGCGTTGACCAATTTGACAATTTCTGACTAGTTTAGCCAGACCCATGCTTCGACATGCAGCGACGGAATGGCGACGCGTTGCACAAAAACGAAACAGTAGTTGGTGCAATGCAGGGCTTGCTTTTCAGGTTCTCCTAGCAGCTTCTGGGCAGCTCCTCAGCCTTCTTCTTGAAAGTAGAAACCTTTTTCATTTAAAAGTGAATCAGACCCGATTAAAAAAAGAATTAAATGAATTCATTCATTCAAGTAAAATCATAAAAGCAAGAATTAAAATAATTATAGTCATACAACCCGATACCCGATCAATCAATCAACTTCCAAGATACGTCACAATGACTCTTCTAAGGACGTGGTGTCAAGGGAACCGGCTCGTAAGTATGCGATGGACGGGCTTTCATCACACCTAGAGTCCAGTTACCATGCCGGTCGACGACCCTCCGGGTGGGACCAGGTGACCTCGATGGGGTTCGAACCAGTAACCTGATAGGACCCCGCACCTGCTTCCGTCCAATCCGGGATCGCTCTACGATAGAGCCATCCCGTTCCGAACGGGGATCCGAAAACAATTAATATCATCAGCTAAATAGAGCAATTTTGTTTTTGGGAAGAGACTAGAAGTTCCAGTAAGACGTCAGATCTTATTGATGATGATGATTTCATTTTTCCTGCTGCCCTACTGGACTCCAAATGTGCCCTCGGCTGACGGAGTCAATGGGGATTATTAGTGAGGGGGAAAAAGGATCGCCAGAAAACGTAACTTAAAAAAAGGCTTCAAAGTTTCAAAATGAAGTCTTCTCCTTGATGGAGGACCCTGGCTCGAGCAGTCAAGCTAGGCTATAACGTTCTTGGCCCCGACACGGTTGTCAATTTCTAAGACACCCCCACCCACCACTGTACTGAGCACTGACACGGATGTCGTGTTCAACAACACCCACCCACCCACCCACCCACCCACTCCCACCCACACACACACCACTGTACTGAGCACTGTCACAGATGTCCTGTTGTACGACACCCACCCTCACCCACCCACACCCACACCCACCCACACACATCACTGTACTGAGCACTGACACGGATGTCGTTTTCTACCACACACCCCCACCCCCACCCCCACCAACCCACACACCCACCCACACCCACCCACCCACCCACACACCACTGTACTGAGCACTGACACGGATGTCGTGTTCTTCAATGACCCATATAAATACTTGCCTTCTCCTTGAAGGTGGAGGACCTTGGCTCGAGCAGTCAAGCTAGGCTATAACGTGTTCAGCACCGACACAGATGTCGTGTTCTACGACACCCACCCACCCACACACCCACACATACACATACACCACTGTACTCAGCACCGACACAGATGTCGTGTTCTATGACACCCACCCACCCACACATCAGCACATACACATACACCACTGTACTCAGCACCGACACAGATGTCGTGTTCTATGACACCCACCCACCCACCCACCCGCACATACACATACACCACTGTACTCAGCACCAACACGGATGTCGTGTTCTACAACACCCACCCACCCACACACCCGCACATACACATACACCACTGTACTAAGCACCGACACGGATGTCGTGTTCTACAACACCCACCCACACACACGCCCACCCACCCACATGCACATACACATTCCACTGTACTCATCACCAAAACAGATGTCATGTTCCACGATGACCCACGGGTTCACACACTTGATTTAAAAAAAAAAAAAAAAAAAACTTTTCAAACCAAAGTCTTTTCCTTGAAGGTGGAGGACCCTGGCTCGAGCAGTCAAGCTAGGCTATAGCGTACTCAGCACCGACACGGATTTACTTTTCTACGACCCCCCCCCCCCCCCACACACACACACACACACACACACACACACACACACACACTCACACACCACTGTACTCAGCACCAACACAGATGTCGTGCTCTTCCATGACCCATAAATACTTCAAGTTTTTAAAAGTAAGTCTTTCCCTTGAAGGTGGAGGACCTTGGCTCGAGCGGTCAAGCTAGGCTATAACGTGCTCAGCACGGACACAGATGTCGTGTTCTACCATGACCCGTATAACTACTTCAAGAGTGCGCCGTTCAAGGACTTCACTATCATTAACCAAGCAGAGACAATTTTTGACATTGGCGACTACCCACGTGCATCTCTTCCCAATGGTGGGGTCATCTACGTTCAAAACGCCTCACCCACAGGTAGGTCTGTTTATATTGTTACAGTCCAGGGGTAGCCAAATAGGCTGAAGGGACTCGCCCAACCATGAAAACGGTATTGGGAGGGGCTAAACAGAAATAGCACTGATGAACTGACCATTTTTGACAGTAGGGACTACTACCCCCATTCATGTCACCTCAATGGTGGGGTAATCTACGTTCAAAACGCATCGCTCAAAGGTAGGTATGTTGTTAGTATATCACCTCCTACTACCTTCCATCACCCACCCCCTCATTCACCTCTACATAAATCCAAATGCTATATATCAAGGAAAAATGGTACAAACACAAACAAACAAATAGCTACAATAAGCCAAAGATTTGGTCTACATGCCTATACAGGGATGCGTTGCCATTCAATAGGTGCAACATACAATTAGGCCTACAAGGACCCCCTCCAGAAACATATGTTTATATCTACGTTCAAAACGCATCGCCCACAGGTACGTTGTTACACATCATATACCATATAAGAAGTATAATACTTATTTACGCCAGTCAGATTCTCATGAAACCGCATATGAGTAGGGACCGGCATATCGTATGATTTCGACCGAAGGCGAGTATGATATCGTGTGATATCATACAAATTGCATCATATGATATTGTATATATCATATAGTATATAAATGGTAACTTCAGCCTAGCTAGACTGCCATGATCATATAATATCATATGATGACATGATATCGTATGATATCATATTGCCGTTCCCTACATATGAGCATCGCAATTCAAGAAAATGAGCGAAGGTTTGGGTTGTTTGGGCCAAAATCTAGAATTCAAGTGTACCAAATTTCACCATCGCAAATGTTGTTACACTTCAGGGGTAGCCAAATAGGCTAAAGGGACTTGCCTGGCCATGATAATCCATCTCGTATGTATGTTGTTACAGTCCAAGGATAGCCAAATAGGCTAAAGGGACTTGCCTGGCCATGATAATCCATCTCATATGTATGTTGTTACAGTCCAGGGATAGCCAAATAGGCTAAAGGGACTTGCCTGACAATGATAAGCTGTCTTTTATGTATGTTGTTGAAATCCAAGGGTAGCCAAATAGGCTAAAGGGACTTGCCAAACCATGGAACCGGCATTAGGAGGGGCTAAACAGAAAGAGCACTGACAAACTGACCATTTTTGATATTAGGGACTACCTGCATTCATGTCATCCCAATGGTGGGGTCATCTACGTTCAACACTCATCACCCACAGGAGCGCCTGGGGTAGGATGCAAACATATTTACATATTAGCCTGTGTTAGCATATTATGTATTACATATTTACATATTGCATATTATCTATTTACATATTGTATATTTACATTTAAACATATTACATATTAAATATTTTCATGTTCCATATTTACATATTTAAATATTACATCTTTACATATTACATTTGTATATATTAACATATTACATATTTATATATTTACATATCTACATATTTACATATTTACATACTTACATATTTTTATATTTGCATATTACATATTTACATTTGAACGTATTACACATTTCCATGTTACATATTTACATATTTACATGATACATATTTATATATTACTTATTTCCATGTTACATATTTACATAGTTACATGATACATATATATATATATATTACATATTTACATGTTACATATTTACATATTTACATATTACATATATCCGATGCATAGGGGTTTCAATATCGTACTGGTCCCAAGAATGATCATAAAATATCACACCATCTTAAATATTTGCATATCACAGATAAGATGCATACATTGTCAATATCGTACTTGTCCCCAGAATGACCATACCATATCACACCATGTTACATATTAATACATTATCACACGAAATAAGGTAGGATGTATCCATATCTCCAATATAAGCGATCTATACCCCCAGGTCCGGCAAAATTCTGTGGACCCCGTTTTGCCCCTCCCCCCCCCCCCCTCCCCCCACACACAGACAATTTTCAACTTTTTCCAGGGTTGTATAATGCTTTACTTATTGCCTCGATTTACTCGAGGAGCGCGCCTATTGCAGTTATTTCCCCCGCTATATATAGCGATCGCTAGTTTTGACCCCGTTTTGGCAAAATTATCGCTATAAAAATGTCTTGTTTTGTTTTTGCCCTAAATGGCCATAAAAAGCTACAAAAGCTATAAAAAGCACTGAATTGCTGTCCCTGGAAGAGGCTTAAAACCATACAGCTTGAGAATAACCACTTTCAGATTTGAAAACAAAATCACTGACCTATTGCTTCATCTTGCATACGTTCTATGGTTGACTGCTTGACCTTTCATCGAGACAACACAGGTGCGGGGTTTGAATTCCTCCGGGTGCGCCTGAGCGCTCGCGGTCGCTGTCAACCGCCATGGTAGCTATGTCAAGGTCAGGTAGCAGCCCGTGCTGTACCTCAAAATGACAGGCTCCCTTAATACCACACCCCTTTAGGCGCTCTCATTAATTTGTTTATATTGCCGGGATATTGCCTAGTATTTGGCAAAGCCCCCCCTTCTGGGGGGCGGGAGCCCCGATGTTTACCCATTTGTCCGTCCGACCATCCGTCTGACCGCGATGAAGCCTGACACGTCAGCCAACGGTCTCATAACTAACTCGCTTCCGTTGCCACCTGTTGCTCCGTCGCGATCACTCTCCGCCATTTTTTAGCGTCGCAGGCGACGCTGCATAGAACTTGTCGCTCTGTAATTCGACATGTAGAAACCTTGTGGTACCAGTGATCGACCTCTACATTTCTTGATGTGCAATCCAGAGGCGGGCGCCCCTCAGAATTTGACATTGTTTATCGTTGATTGTATGCAGAGATTGGATAAAGTTTATTTATACAAGAATCCGTAAGAATGCTTTGATTATGTATCTATGCTACTGCCGAAATCAGCGAGCAGCCTTGAAGGCTGGAGCCATGTAACCAAGAGCAAGTTACGCGTAGGCCATTGATTCTTTTTCAAATCTGAAAGTTTTTTTTTTCTAACTTAATGGTTTTAGGCCTTCTCCAGGGACAGTGTTTAGAGCTTTTCATAGCTTTTCACAGTTGTTTGTAGCTTTTCAGGGCCATTAGGGAAAATAAACTTTTTTTAATACTTTTGTATAGCAACAATTTCGCTTAAACGGGGTCAACATTAGCGATCACTATATATAGCGGAATACAAATCCCTGGTGTAGGCCTCTTGGCGGGCTTCATGAAACTCATGCAGTCATGCAGTTTTTAGTTGATGTTTTCTCTGTTTACCCACAGTACTCTACCACTGGGCCAAACCCAAAGATTCCAGGAGCACTTAAAAGCAGACAATACCAGCTCCCAGGTGCCTAGGTGGCTTTAGGTTTGGATGGAGAGAGAGCCTAGGGAGCTGCCTAGAAGCTGCTGCTCGCAGCTGAAAAATAACTATGCCCTCATCCCTCACCCCCTCACCCCTTACCCCTCACCCCTCACCCCTCACCCCTCATCCCTCACCACCTCACCACCTCACCCCTCACCCCGTCACCCCTCACCCCCTCACCCCTTATCCCTTATTCCTTTGCCCCTCACCCCTCACCCCTCACTCCTCATATCCTTCCCCACCCCTCACCCGCACTCCTCACCCACCCCCCACCGAACCCTCACCCCTCCTCGCGCCGCACCCCCTCAACCCGTACGCACTCACCCCTCAACCCGCACCCCTCAACCCTCACCCCCAACCCGCATTCCGGTCCCATCACCCATCAAACCCCGCACCTTCACCACTTCACCTCCTCAACCCTCACCCCACAGCCCTACCCCCACCCCCTCACCCTTCACCCCCCAGCCCGCACCCCTCACCCCCCACCCCCCCCTCCACCCCTCAACCCTCACCCCACCCCTCCACCCCCCCAACCCCCCTCAACCCCCCCCCACCCTCACACCCCTTCAACCCCACCCCTCACCCCTCATCCCCCACCCCTCACCCCATCCTCACCCCACAGCCCCCAACCCACCCTCACACCCCTTCATCACCCCCACCCCCTCACCCATCCGCACCCTCACCCTGTCACACCACCCTCACACCTTCACCCCCATCCCTCACACCTCAAGCTCCCTACCCTCCCCCCTCACCCCCCACCCCTCACCCCGCACACACCACCCCTCACCCCTTACCCCACACCCCTCACCCCCTATCCCCACCCTCACCCCCCTTCCCCCTCCCCCCCATCACCCCTCCACCCCTCTTCCCCTTACCCCCCCCTCAGCCCTCACACCCACAGCCGCACCCCCCCCCTCACCCCGCACCCCCTCACCCCTCACCCCTCACCCCTCACCCCTCCCCTGACCCCTCAGGCCCCTCACCCCCTCACCTCAACCCCAACCCATACCCCTCACCCCCTCACCCCCAACCACCCCCCACCCTCACCCCTTCGCCCCCCACCCTGCACCCCTACTCCCCTCACTCCTCAACCCTCACCCCCCCACCCCTCACCCCGTACTCCCCACCCCTCACGCCCCTTACTCACCACCCGCACCCCCCCTCACCCCGACACCCTCACCCTTCACCCCCCACCCCTCACCCCCTACTCCATTACCCTCACCCCGACCCCCCCACCCCCACCCCGTTCACCCTCACTCACCCCTCACCCCTCAACCCCTCAACCTCATCCCTCACCCCCACAGCCCGCACTACCCCAACCCATCACACCTCAACCCCCTCACCCGCACCCCCTTCAACCCCCACCCATCACCCCGTACATCCCACCCCCACCCCTCACCTCACCCCCCACCCCCTCACCCCCTTACTCCCCACCCCTCACCCCCCATCAACCCCCACCACTCACCCATTCACCCACCCACCCCTCACCACCCCCTACTCCCTGACCTACCCCCCCCCCTCACCCTCTCAGCAGCCCTCCACCCCACCCCTCTCACCCCCATCACCCCCTCAAAACCCAAAACAACCAACAAACCACCCACAAACGACTCATCACTCCTCATACCCCAAAAAAACCCAAACCCCCACCAACCCCCACCCACCCACCCCCCGCTCACCACTCCTCTCACCCACATCCCTACCCAACAGCAAAACACAATTCTCACACCCAATCCCTCCCCCCAAGCACCCACCCCTCACCATCACCCTTCCTCCCCCCCCCCCCCCCCACTTCCCTCCCCGACAGGTCCCGGACGCTGGCTCATCTCTGAGGTAGCCCACCGACTGCTTCGATTCATCGACACCAACTGGACCCACGTACAAGCACAGGGCGGTCGCCAATACTGTGGTTTCATTGATCAAGACATGTTCAGGTACTGTCCTGTGTTTTTAGCAATGCGTCGCCATTCATTCTGCATGGTGACTCATGGTCTCCGGCTAAAGTAGTTAGAAATGCCCCCGCGCAGCCCCTGGACTCTGCACTTTGCACTCCGCGGGGTTGTGGGGGCAGCGCGTCGCACTGGGGTCGCACCTAGTGCCTCAATTTGCGACGCGTTGCATGAAACAAAACAGTGCTCAGGTAGGGGAAAGCTGGCCAGCCCTTTCACTGGTCAGCACTTCATTTCATAAACCACTTCAACCCTAAACCCAACCCTAATACCGCCTAAACCCTAAACATAAGCCACCTAAACCCTTAACAACCTAAACATAAACCACCTATGCCCAAGTTCTGATCAGCTTCCCCCTACCACATGTTCAGGGACGCTCTATACGCATCTAGGTCTGGAGTCCTCACCTTCCACGACGTTCTTATCAGCTGCATATCCAACGAGTGGAAGGAGGCACATTCAGGCACATACAGGTAGGGGTCGGTTATGTTATATAATATTAGTGAATAAATAATATTATACGGATAATACATAATATTATATAAATTAATCAGACGAGCCGTCACACCAGAATTTCGAATTTATTTGAAAAATTAATAGTATTGTGACACTATAATAATATTAGTTAATATTAGTTTTCCAAACACTTATATTAGTTGCCGTTCCCTACATACAGGGATCGCACCAGCGCCTTGAATGTCCTCCTTAGGAATACCATCAGCAGTACGCGCGTACCAGTGCCAGCCTGGATGGTCCCTGTAGCGGGGGAGGAGAGTGTTCTGATTAGGAACATAACCATGCGCATGCCCCACGTTGGCCGTGGGGGGTGGAATGAAAGCCTAGGGGGAAACTGCTACGGTGAGCCTGGCTCCCTCAGTACTGCCCTGTACCGCCAGTTGAAGCGTGACTGCCAGCCTGATGACAGCGGCCCTGACTGCCCCATGTGGCCTGACCCAGAGGACCGCCAGACAGCTGAGGCTGCCACTGCCGTACCCACAGAGCCCTTTCTCTTTGCCCCCCCCTTCCTCATGTTCGGATACTACCCCAGGGGTAGGCTAGGATACTGGATACCAGAGGCCTTGAGGGGCGGACCTGTGCAGCAGGTGCTAGGGCACCTCCACTACAACCCCACTGGTCAGATGGCGCAGATCTCTAAACTGATTGCTAAGCACAGCGTTCGAATGTTTGACTGGAGCGTGGCTCATAATCTGCACTCTAATGTATTCAGGATGCAGGTAAGCAGAGGCTGATACAAAGTTTATCGTGTACCGCATGTCGGAATCGGGGCCTACAGGAGTCGTAAAAACCGAAACCATCACAAAAGTCAAAAACATGTCGGAGGGGGTAGCCAACCTGCACTCAAATGTTTTCAGGATGCAGGTAAGCAGAGGGCCGTTAAAAGTTGCTCGTGTACCGCGTGTCAGAATCAGAATCGGGGCCTAAAGGGGGGTAAGACCAGACACGGCGGGAAAAAAAAGTGAGAAAAATGTGTCGTGGGGTCGGGGCCATCCATCATCCATCCATCCATCCATCCATCCATCCTATCCATCCATCAAGCCATCCATAATCCAGCAATATCCATCCATCAATTCAATCGCCATCATCCACCATCCATCCACCAGCCAATCCATCCAGCCAGCCATCCAGCATTCCCCATGCCAGATGCCACAGCAAGCATCTAGCCAGACCTACAGCCAGCTCACTCCAGCAGATACGGCAGCCAGGCCATCAGCCAATCAGCCATCCATCCATCCATCCTCATCAGCCGAGGAAGCAGCAGCCAGCCAGCCATCCAGGCCAGCCCAGCCAGTCCAGTCCTCCATCCATCCATCAGCCAGCCAGCCAGCAGCCATCCAGCCATCCATCCATCCTCCATGCCATCCATCCATCCATCCATCCATCCATCATCCATCCATCCAGTCCATCCATCCATCCATCCCATCCATCCATCCATCCCCCCATCCATCCCATCCATCCATCCATCCCCCCATCCATCCATCCATCATCCATCCATCCATCCATCCATCCATCCATCATCCATCCATCCATCCATCCATCCATCCATCCATTCCATCCATCCTCCAATGCCATCCATCCATCCATCCATCCATCCATGCCATCCATCCATCCATCCATCCATCCATCCATGCCATCCATCCAGCCATCCATCCATCCATCCATCCATCATCCATCCATCCATCCATCCATCCATCCATCCATCCATCCATCCATCCATCCATCCATCATCCATCCATCCATCCATCCATCCTCCATCCATCTCATCATCCATCCATCCATCCATCCATCCATCCATCCATCCATCCATCCATCCACCCCCACCTCCTCCATCCATCCATACATCCCTCCATCCATCCATCCATCCATCCATCCATCCATCCCTCCATCCATCCATCCATCCATCCATCCTCCATCCATCCCATCCATCCATCCATCCATCCATCCATCCATCCATCCATCCATCCATCATCAGCCATCCATCCATCCATCCATCCATCCATCCATCCATCCATCCATCCATCCATCCATCCATCCATATCCTCCTCCATCCATCCATCCATCCAGCCATCCATCCATCAGCAGCCATCCAGCAAGCCAGACGGCATCAAGCCAGCACCAGCGCATCCAGCCATCATCAGCCAGCACCAGCCAGCCCAGCCAGCCAGGCAGCCAGCCAGCCATCCATCCATCCAGGCCAAGCCAGCCAGCCATCCAGTCCATCAAGCCTCAGTGCAGCCAGCCAGTCCATCAGCCAGCCATCCATCCAGCCAGCCAGCCAGCCATCCAGCCAGACAGCCAGCCACCATCCAGCCAGCCATGTCCAGCCAGCCGCCACCATCAGGAAGCAGCCAGCACCCACCCGCCAAGCCACCTAGCCACCATCCAATCCAGCCAGCCATCCAGCCAGCCAGTCCAGGCCAGCCAGTAAGCCAGCAAAGCCAGCCATCCAGCCAGCCATGCCAGACAGCCAGCCATCATCCAGCCATCACCAGACAGTCCAGGCCAGCCAGCACAGCCATCCAGCCAGCAGTCAGCCAGCAAGCCAGCACAGACATGGGCCAGCAAGTAGCAGCCATCAGACATCACAGCCAGCCAGCCAGCCAGCCATCCAGGCCAGCCAAGACCACATGCTAACCAGAGCCAGCCAGCCAGCAAGCACCATTACAAGCCAGCCACAGCAGCCATCAGCCAGCAGCCAGCCAGCCAGACGCCATCCAGCCAACAGCCAGCCAGCAGCAGCCATCCAGCCATCAAGCCAGCATCCATCCCTCCAGCCAGCCAGCCAGCAATCCACGCCAGCCAGCAGCAGCTCAGCAGTACATTCCAGCCAGGCCGCTCAAGCCAGCCAGGCCATCAAGCCATCCAGACCATCCACCGTCATCATCCATGCCCAGCCCATCCAGCCAGCCATGTCCAGCCTAGACAGCCATGCCAGCCATCATCCATCCAGCCAGCCTGAGCAATCCAGCCAGCCTACAGCCAGTCCATCTCACATCAAGTCCAGCCATCGCAGCCCAGCCAGGCAGCCAGCCAGCCAGCCAGCAGCCAAGCATACAACCATCCATTCCAGAAGCCAGTGCCAGCAGCCAGCCAGCCAGCCAGCCAGCATCCAGGACAGCTCGCAGCATCACAGCCAGCCAATACAGCAAGCCATCCCCCAGCGCATCCATCCAGTGCCAGCCACCAGCCATCCATCCAGCCACCAGCCAGACCAGCCATCCAGCCATGCCAGAAGCCAGGCAAGCCTACAGCCAGCCACCCGTCCAGCAGCCAGCCAGAAGGCCAGCCCAGAGACCGGCCAGCATCCGATCAAGCAATCCAGCCATCCATCCATCAATCCAGCATCAGCCAGGCCAGCCAGGCAAGCCGATGCCAGCCACCATCCATCCAGCCAGCCAGATGCCAGCAGCCAGCCAGTCCACCAGCCAATCCAGCCAGCAGCCAGCAGCCAGCCAGCCGCCAGGCAGCAGCCATCCAGCCCATCCATCCATCCATGACATCCTCCACATCCAGCCAGCCAGCCAGCAAGACAGCCATCCACCACCATCCCATCCATCCATCCAGACATCCATCCATCCCACATCCAGCCAGTCCATCGCATGTCCATACGCCACCATCCAGCCAGCCATCCGCCAGCCAGCCAGCCGGAATCAGCCATTCCATCAGCCCAGCGAATCAATCCATCCAGCCATCCAGCCATCCATCCAGCAGACTAGCCAGCCATCATACCATCCATCCATCATCCATCCATCCATCCATCCATCCATCCATCCATCCATCCATCCATCCCATCCATCCATCCATACATCCATCCATCCATCCATCCATCAATCCATCCATCAGCCATCATCATCCATCCAGCCATCCATCCATCCATCCATCCATCCTCCATCCTTCAGACAGGCCTGAACCAAGGGGAGTCCTGTGTTCGGCCAGACGCTACTTCAGATGAACGCATTCCCTCTCTACTTCAGATGAACGCATTCCCTCTCTTGTTGCTCTTCACCCATCACTCCATCCATGTATCCATCCATTCGCCCATCCACCAATCCATCAATTCATCTGCCCATCAATGCATGCAGCAAGGCTTGAACCAAGGGAAGCCTCGTGTTCGGCCAGACGCGACCTCAGATGAACGCATCCCTTCTCTAGTTGCTCTTCACCCATCAGTCCGTCTTGACCGCTTGAAGGGCATCAAGGAGTACCAGGAGGTTCTGATAGGTGAGGGGAAGGTAGCCCCCACTCACCTAAACCCTAAACCCACTTAGACCCTAAACCCTAAACCCTAAACCCTAAACCCACCTAAACCCTAAACCTTTGAATCAAACCCTAAACCTCTAAACCCTTAACCCCCCTAAACCCCCTTAAACCCCTTAACTTAAGTGGAGGCTAACTGAAGTGGGGGATACCTCCCCTCCACTGTTCTGATAGGGCTAGCGCAGGTTGCAAAGCTCACGGGTCGTGGCGTGTTGTACCCTGATCTCCCCTGCGAGCTCCCATGGCTGGCAGGGCACAGTTTGCGGAAAGTCCGCCATCCACTCGAGTTGCGCCCGGAGTGGTTCCCATACGCACCAGCCAAGCCCAGAGGCGGTGGGCCTGTTGAGGTGGAGGAGGATCTGCACTACCCGTTGAACCACACCAAAGGTAAGGAGAAGCTTGTCGGCGCTTCGCTGGTCAGCACTTGGGTTTAGGTGTTTTATGTTTAGGTGGTTTTGGTCTAGGTGATTTAGAAAAAGAATTGCTGACCAGCTAAATGCTGACCAGCTTCCCCCTGACCACAACGCCAGTGTTTCTTGCTTCGACGATGCATCGCCTCTCCGTCGCTATTCCATCGTTGCATGGTGATGCATGGGTTTGGCGCTGCCCCCCTCCCCCGGGGCTCAGCGCTTCGTCATGCAATGGCTACGCAACAATCCTGTAATCAGGCTTGAGTAGCCTAAGTAACATGTCAACCTGGCCCACACAAAACTGAAATAAAAAACACCGCAGGTAGGGAGAAGCTTGTGAGCTCTTAGCTGGTCAGCACTTCGCTGGTCAGCACTTCGCTGGTCAGCACTTAGCTGGTCAGCACTTTGATGGTCAGCACTTTGATGGTCAGCACTTGGGTTTTGGTGGTTAATGATTCGGGTGGTTTCAGTTTAGGTGGTTTAGGTTTAGGTGGTTTATGATTCAGGTGGTTTAAGTTTAGGTGGTTTAGGTTTAGGTGGTTTATGATTCAGGTGGTTTAAGTTTAGATGGTTCATGTTTAGGTGGTTCATGATTCAGGTGGTTCAGGTTCAGGTGGTTTAGTTGGTTCATGTTTAGGTGGTTTATGATTCAGGTGGGTCAGGTTCAGGTGGTTTAGTTGGTTCATGTTTAGGTGGTTTATGATTCAAGTGGTTAAGGTTCAGGTGGTTTAGGTGGTTTATGATTCAGGTGGTTCAGGTTCAGGTGGTTTAGTTGGTTCATGTTTAGGTGGTTTATGATTCAGGTGGGTCGGGTTCAGGTGGTTTAGTTGGTTCATGTTTAGGTGGTTTATGATTAAGGTGGGTCAGGTTCAGGTGGTTTAGTTGGTTCATGTTTAGGTGGTTTATGATTCAGGTGGTTCAGGTTCAGGTGGTTTAGTTGGTTCATGTTTAGGTGGTTTATGATTCAAGTGGTTAAGGTTCAGGTGGTTTAGGTGGTTTATGATTCAGGTGGTTTAGGTTTAGGTAGTTTACGAAAAGAAGTGCTGACCAGCTAAGAGCTGACCAGATTCCCTCCACACATACCACACCACAGAGACCGAGGAAGCTGTTAAGCGGCAGATAATGTCTTAGGATGGTTAAGGTGGTGGTGGTGGTGGTGGTAGGAATATAAGTAATGTAGGAAAATAAGTGCTGACCAGCTTCCACCACACCAACCCACACCAACCCACACCAACTCACACCAACCCACACCAACCCACACCGCACCAACCCACACCAACCCGCACCAATCCATGTCCACCCAGACCACCCCACACATACCACACTGCAGAGACCGAGGAAGCTGTCAAGCGGCGGATAATGTCTTAGGATGGTTTAGGCGGTTATGGTGTTGTTGTTGGTGGTGGTGGTGGTGGTAGGAATAGAAGGTTAAGGATTATGTTCAGACGGTGGTTTATGTAGGAAAATAATTGCTGACCAGCTTTCACCACACCTCCCCACACCAACCCACATCAACCCGCACCAACCCACACCAACCCACACCGCACCAACCCACACCATACCAAACCGCAGAGAGAGAGGAGGCTGTCAAGTAGCAGCTAATGTCTTACGATGGTTTAGGTGGTGGGGTGGGGATGGGGTTAGGAATAGAAAGTTAAGGCTTATGCCCAGGTGGTGGTTTATGTAGGAAAATAAGTGCTGACCAGCTTCTACCACACCAACCCACACCAACCCACACCGCACCAACCCACACCAACCCACACCAACCCACTCCAACCCACGTCATACCACACCGCAGAGAGCGAGGAGGCTGTCAAGCGGCAGCTAATGTCTAAGTATGATTTAGGTGGTGGTGGTGGTGGTGGTGGTTGTGATTGTTTAGGTAGGAACAGGAAGGTTAAGGATTATGTTTCGGCGGTGGTTTATGTAGGAAAAGAAGTGTTAACCAGCTTCCACCACACCTCCCCACACCACTCCACACCACCCCACACCTCCCCACGCCACTCCACACCAACCCACACTTTCCCATACCAACCCACACCAACCCACACCACAACACACCACACCACACCGCAGAAAGTGAGGAAGCTGTGAAACGGCGGCTAATGTGCATGTGGGCGCACATTTCCTATGACGCCTGCTTCCATCAAAACAACGGTATGATCAGTGTTTTTTATTTCAGATTTCTGTAGTCTAGGTTGAGTAGCTACTTGGGCTACTCAACCCTGATTTCAGGATAGTTGAGTAGCCAAAGCATGGCAGAGTGCGAAGCGCAGAGCCTGGGGGGGTCGGGGGGCAGCGCGTCCCGATATTGGGGGGTCCGGGGGGTGTAGCACTCTACCGAATGGCGACGGAATGGCGACGCGTCATAGAAAAATGAAACACTGGGTATGATCATGAGTTTGTCCATATGTATGTTTGTAAAGCACCCATTTGTACGTATGTACGTCAGTATGCTTGTTGTTCACTTGTACGTATGTACGTCAGTATGCTTGTTGTTCCAGTCCAGGGGTAGCCAAATAGGCCAAAGGGACTTGCCCAACCATGGTATCAGGAGGGGCTAAACAGAAGAGGCACTGATGAACTGAACCCCAAACAATTGTTTTACTAACGGTGGCCCTGGGTCCGTGCTAAAGATCAGAGTTGTTTTCCCGCGAACTATCACAGGGATAATGTTTTCAACTCAAAAGGAGGAAATCTTTTTCCTTTTTATTTTTTCCCTCCCTTTTTTCCTCCCAAAACAGGATCCTTGTTCCGATTTTTGTCGATTTGGGTCATTTTTAGTCAATTTCAGTAAAAAAGAAAAAACTTTTTTTAAGGTTTCTTATTCCGGCAATTTGAGAAAAAAACGGTCTCGTATTCCGATCGGAATATATCCCGTAAACATATCCCGGAATTATTTTGATCGCCTAAACCCATGAAGCTACCAGGCAACCCACTTTCTTAACTGAAAAACAATCATCAGGTTTCATCATAATTGTATAATTGACAAGTTAAATGTTACAGGTCAGATTATTTTTTGGTTGAGGTGTGTGTGTGTGTGGGGGGGGGGGGGGGGGGGGGGGGGGGGGGGGGGGGGGGAGCCCCAAGGGTTACCCATTGTCCTTTTTTCCGACCTACCGAAAAAGTGAAGCCTGACACGTCAGCCAACTGTCTCATAACTAACTGGCTTCGGTCAGCTCCATCGTTGCCACCTGTCATTCCGTTGCCAACACACTCCACCAATTTTCCGCGTCGCTTGCTCTTGTTCCCGCTAACTATATCCCGATCGCCTAAACCCATGAAGCTACCAGGTAACCCACTTTCTGACCTGAAAAACATATTTGGTACAGGTATGTTCATGATGGAGTTTGAGCACCTGGAGAAGAACTTGGGGCGACAGGTGCGTAGTATCACTGTAGCATGTAATTATCACTGTAGCCAGCTGTAGCATGTAATTAGCACTGTAGCACGTAAATATAACTGTAGCCAGCTGTAGCATGTAATTAGCACTGTAGCACAAACTCAGGGCCTCCGTTGGTAAAACAATTGTTTCGGGTTCAGTTCATCAGTGCTTTTTCGCTTTAGTCCCTCCTGAAATCATGGTTGGGCATGTCCCTTTAGCCTATTTGGCTACCCGTAGACTGTAACAACATGCATGCATACATATAGATGCAGGTGTCCCTGATCCCAGACAGGATTATGAACACGCATTAAATTCATAAATAGTACGCCTTATTATGAGGCGTGAGGTTGAGGGGGCCAGCCTGTTTGCTTTCAGTGGGGCCAACCACCAATAGGGGGGGTGGGGATGGGGGGGGCTATCATCCCCCTGGAGGAGGTTTTTGCGCCTGTTCCATTTGTCTTCTGCACGCGACAATGGACTGGAAGGAGACAGTGAACAAATATTACTTACATAGCGCTGGTCATAGGCCAGAGTGCAAGCAATCGGGCTGGCGCGCTCAACCTCACGCCTCAGAATAAGGCGTACTATTTATTTGTTTATTTATTGATTTATTGACTAACTAATTTATTTTTTCATGACTTCAGATTTATTCATGTACTTATGTATGTATGTATTTATTTATTTATTTATTTATTTATTTACGCATTTATTTACATATTTATTTATTTATTTATTTATTTACGTATTTATTTATTTATTTACAGGTGCTCCTGGGACCAGGAAGAAGCAACACCATTCTCACGCTTGCTACCGAGGCAGAAGGCATGGATTTGGAGGCCTCCCCTGCCTCTCTAATCTTGGTTGTTACTGCGGCTGAGGTCATCGCTGCGGGGGCTAAACTCTCCACCTGGCGAGTGCTCTATGTCGGCCACCCTGTCAATGTAAGTAATGCTTGTTTAGGCACGTGCTCTATGTCGGCCACCCTGTCAATGTAAGTAATGCTTATTTAGGCACGTGCTCTATGTCAGCCACCCCTTCAATGTAATGGATGGTTGTTTAGGCACGTGCTTTATGTTGCCCACCCTGCCTATGTTAATTATGCAGTTTACAGTCCTGTGGAGGGACAGTTCCACAGGACAAGTCCTAGGCAGCGCTGCAAGCGATGCGGAAAATTGGCGGAGATTGTTGTCTATCGAAACGACAGGTGGCAACGGAATGGAGCAGACCGAAGCCGGTTAGTTGCGAGACAGTTGGTTAACGTGTCAGACTTCGTCTCGGTCGTCTGTTGAACAAACGGACAACGGGGCGAATCTGGGGGCTCCCGCCCCCCAGAAGGGGGGGCTCCGCCAAAAACAGCGTTTGTTTTCCCTCTAGCCCCTCCTGATATCGAGGTTGGGCAAATCCGTTTAGCCTATTTGGCTACCCCCGGACTGTGACAACAACAACAACAACAACAACAACAACAACAACAGCAACAACAACAACAACAACAACAACAACAACAACAACAACAACAACTTGCGCAGGTGTTGAAGGGCGGACAGGACATGAACAATGAGCTGGGGGTGAACGAGGACTGTCCAGCTCTGAGTAGATCTAATCTGAGGAGCAAATATTTCAAAGCCAGGCCCACGCTGGTGCATGACATCATACGGAGGCGGGCACATGTTCAGGGTAGCGTGCTCAGTCCCGTGGGTGGCCCGCTAGAGGGGAGGCCAGATGATGCCCCGCTAAGTGGCTGACGCTCAGTCCCTACAGCAGCCTGCACCTTTTCAGGCTGTTATACAGGTGTTCAGGGTGTTAGACATCTGTTCAACACCTCCATGTTTGAGAAATGATGGATACATAAACAACTCCATGTTTAAGCAATGATGGATACATGATGGATACATAAACAACTCCATGTGTAAGCAATGATGGATACATGATGGATACATAAACAGGTGTTGAACACCCTGAACACCTGTTTAACAACATGCTAAGGTTGCAGGCTGACGCTCAATCCTTACAGCAACCTTTTCAGGTTGTTAAACAGGTGTTTAGGGTGTTCGACACCTGTTCAACAACTCCATGTTTAAGAAATAATGTACATAAACAGGTGTTGAACACCCTGTACACCTGTTTAACAACATGCAAAAGGTGCAGCCTGACGCTTAATGCAAGCCTGTTGTAGCAGAGTAGTCTCTCACGGGCACTGCAAATTTAGGGGGTCTTCAGCACCCTTTCTGCACCCTTTTGGCACCCCTTTCACCCATAATGCACCCTTTCAAGCTGAATAAAAGGGTGCCGATGGCCCCTCAAATTAGCAGTGGGAGAGGGCTGCACCACAGCCAAAACTCTGATTTGGAGATGCCCGGGGGGGGGGGGGGGGGGGGGGGGGGGGGTAGGTCCCATCATGTAGACTCGAATTTTTATGTAGAATTCATATCTAGGTATAAATAAAACTGAGTGGTACTAAGGACCTCTGAATTGGGACCGGCATATCATGTGATGTTGACCAAAGGCCAGTATGATATCATATGATATCATACAAAATGCATCATCTGATATTGTATATAAATGATAACTTTGGCCATGTCAGACTGCCGGCATAATGTGATATCATATGATATCATATTGCCGTTCCTTGCTCATGAAGAGGGTTTGTTGTCGCAGTGGGTGAGGAGAAGGGGAGAGGATGACGGGGAGGAGGAGGAGGGGCGACAGACCTTAAAGTAACTGTTGACTGCATAGCTTTTCTGTTCAGCTACCAGCAGCAGCTTCCAGGCAGCTCCCCTGGCTTGCTACCCAGCCAAACCTATAGCAATGTAGTGCAGCTGGAAGCCGACCGAATTGTTTTTCCAGCACTGCTGGAATCTTGAGGCTTAGCCCAGTGGCTGGCTCAGGGAGCTGCCTAGAAGCCGCTGCTTGTAGCTGAAAAAGAAAGCCATGGTTGACGTTGACAGTGTAGGATCAAGATGGGGATGTAGGAAAAAGTAATGATAACGCCTGGTGGGGCGTGGTATTAAGGGAGCCCCGTCTTACAGCGGTAGAGAACGGTCTGCTAATTTAAAGGCACCATGGCGGTTGACAGCGACCGCGAATCGAAGCGCGCCCATAAGGATTTGAACCCCTGCACTGAGCAGGCTACAGTTAGCTGAAACTAATGTAAGAAATAATGCAACAATTATAAACCAAGCACTTCAGATTCCATCCGCCTAAAGCAGGCGAGTGAGTCTGCAGAGGACCTGATCTAAAGAAGTCCAGCCGCAATAGCCCCCACCCCGGGCCCCACCCTGGGCCAGGGTTACCCATTTGCGTCTGTGCGACCAACCGAAAAATTGTAGTCTGACACGTCAGCCAACTGTCCCATACCACCTGTCTTCTGTCGGCTCCATCGTTGCCACCTGTCGTTCCGTTGCCAACACACTCCGCCAATTTTCCGCGTCGCTTGCAACGCTTGTCCTCCCTGACTAAGTCGTTCGAGTGAATACTTCGCTGCCGAATCGTTCATACTTTTAGGAATCGCTGGCTAAGCTTGGCAGGATAGCAAGAATGACCCCCCTACCCAACCCACGAGCGAAAGTAAGTTCTATAGCTCTTCGCGCATTAAAACTCTGGAGTTAACGAGCGATCGAGGAACCATCGGCCACGCTTCGATCTACGAAACGTTCTGGTGTTTAGCGGGGTCGCTGATCAGCCGAGGGTCTTTCGCACACCCATCGCCTACAGTTGGATGGGTGGAGTTCCCCATCAAATCAGGCGTTTCGCCTACATTTCGCAAAAAATGCTAGTTCCCCGAGTGCTTATCACTTTGACCAAAGTTCTCGTAAATCTTGATGTGTTCCAAACGTATCCATGCAGAAGCACCAGGGCTCTCTGGCTTCGCATAAGGACAAGGCTGATGGCTTGGATCCTGACCTGAAGGTGAGGCCTGGCTGTTGTACAAGAGGCTGGGATGGCTTTGGTGGTCAGTGTGTGTGTGTGGTAGAAGGGTCGAGAAGGGGGGGAGGGAAGGGTTTGAACGGCGTTAGTGATTTTCAGTGGGGATTTGATGAAACTTGACTATATTTGTATTGACTATCTTGCTAATTATTTGTGAGGACTAGAGGTGATTATGTTGACTGTGCAGCTGGAACGCAACTTGGTTGTGTAACTCCATTCACCAGAGAGAGTGAGAGATACCAGGGATGATTGATATGGATTAGGGATGATCTTGAGGCATGTCTCGAGAATATAACCTAGAGGCCCAAGATAGGTCAGGCTGGAGTTCGACCATCACAGATGCCTCAGATAAACATAGAACTAGAAAATGATACTAATAGCAACTTGTACCTCTTGGCTTAAATATGCTTAGTTACGTAGTTCTTCCTTTTTTTCTGGGCTGGAACTGAACCTATATCAGTTGATTTTCCTTGCTTGATTTGAATTAAACTAGCCCTACTGGGGTAGGTCAGATTTTGGAAGGACTCAACCACCAGATCTTAGTTAAGATGGCTTACAGTACTTTCTATATCTTAGTTAGTTGACAAGATGACTAATACTTATTGTTGATTGAATCGCAGATCACCAAGGAAATGCTCTTTGCCACTCACACACCCCTTACTGAGGAACAGCCAAGGTAAGGGGGCCTGACCACTAAACACATCGTTGGGAATGACGTCGAGGCTACCAACATGTCACAAGACTGGTACCTACCAAGGACTCCATAATTGTAGAAGTAGGGAATGACACTGCTAGCCCCTATACATGTCTTCAATCCCTTCTGCCAAAACTGATTTGATATGATTTGCAGGTCCATGAGCTTAGATCTGGAGTTGTCCAATCTGTTCAAAACTACGGAGTTTTTGTTGACATCGGAGCAGGCCCTAGTGGACTGTTGCATTTAAGCCAAATGACTCATGAGTGGATCAAACCCGAAGACATTGAGAAGATGTTCAGTGTGGGAGACGAGACCAAGGTATGTTGGTGTGGAGAATGAAGGGGGCACAGTAGGGCAGCATGTGGGGATGTAGGGGTTTGCTCATTGAGATATGCAGCATCAGGTTTACATGTGTGTGTGTGTGTGTGGGTGTGGGTGTGTGTGTGTGGGGGGGGGGGGTAATGGGGGCACAGGGGAGACCATGCACGGGTGGAGAGGTTTGTTGACTTGTTGGACAAGGAAACAAACAAATAAACACTCAAACTAAGATACATACTAGCTAACTTATCAACTGAATATATTAATACATAAATAGCTAGCTAGCTCGCTTAATAACCAACTAAGGAAGTAACTAACTCACGAACTAAGTAACAAACTAACAAACTAACAAACTAACTAACGAACTATGTAACTACCTAGTTTACCAAGTAACTAACGAACCAACCAACCAACCAACCAACCAACCAACTAACTAACGAACGAACTAACTGACTGACTGACTGACTAACTGACTAACTAACTAACTAACTAGCTAACCAACTAACTAACAAACAAACAAACAAACAAACAATCTATCAAAAACCAACCAACTAACTAACTAAGTAACTAAGCAACGAACCAGCTAACCAACAAAATCTCTAGGTCATGGTTCATGAGATAGACAAGGATCGCCAACAGATTAGCCTGAGCACCAAAAGCTTGGAGGTGAACCCTGGTGACATGGTCAAGAACCCCCAGATGGTGTATGAAAAGGCTGAGGGAGCAGCAGCTGCATTCAGGGCTAAATTTGAGGTGGATTTCGGCATCAAGGTATGTCTTAGCTGTTGTGGAACAGGCTTTCATGGTGAACTCATGGTGATGTTTTGCGGGATGAAGGAGAGGGGGGGTTAGGGGGGGGGGGGGGGGGGGGGGGGGGATTTGAATCTCAAGGAGACACCCATTGCAGCATTTTAGAT
This sequence comes from Chlamydomonas sp. ICE-L, assembly GCA_013435795.1. Classification (NCBI taxonomy): domain Eukaryota; kingdom Viridiplantae; phylum Chlorophyta; class Chlorophyceae; order Chlamydomonadales; family Chlamydomonadaceae; genus Chlamydomonas; species Chlamydomonas sp. ICE-L. The sequence goes on from JACBWV010000596.1 coordinate 294,117, forward strand.
CACAGTTGAAGGTTCCTAGCGCACAAAGCAAGGAGACCTAACCCAGGCATCAGCAAGCAAATGCTCTTTGCCACTCACACACCCCTGGCTGAGGAACAGCCAAGGCAAGGGGGACTGGCCACTAAACACATCCTTGGGAATGACATCAATACTACCAACATGATACAAGACTTGTTCCAACAAGCCCAGTACAGGACATCCTACCCACCAAGGGGCACCCACCAAGGACTCCATACAAGTAGAAGTAGGGAATTACACTGCTAGCCCCTATCCATGCCTTCAGTCCCTTCTGCCTAAACTGATTTGATCTGATTTGCAGGTCCATGAGCTTAGATCTGGAGTTGTCCGCTCTGAACTTGGTCGACATCGGAGTAGGCCTTAGTGGACTGTTGGGTATACGCCAAATAAGCTCCGATCGTATCACCGAGGAATGCCTGAAGAAGATGTTCAGGGAGGGAGACGAGATCAAGGTATGCTGGTGTTGAGAATGTAGGGGCCACTGTAGGGCAGCATGTGGAGTGTACATGTGTGTGTTGGGGTGGGAGGGGGGGGAAGGGGGGCACAGGGGAGAATTTGCACGGATGGAGAGGTTTGCATTCTGACCTGTTAGATAAGGAAATAAACAAAAATACATGTTGGGCAGGAAAGGGGGGCATGTGGCACGGGGAGGGAGGAGGGAGCAGGGGAGTGAGCAGCGGAGGGAGGAGGGAGGGAGGGAGTATTCCTGTTTTACGATGTGTGTGTGTGTGTGTGTGTGTGTGGGGGGGGGGGGGGGAGGGGGGGGTCCAAGATGGGGGGGGGGGGGAGCATGAGGCAGAGGGCATTTTGCTATACATGCCTCGAGTTCGTTGTGAAAAATGCAGGAGAGGGTCATGTGCACACTGAAAACACTGTGTATACAGAAGTGTTTAGAAACAAGCTTAAGAGCGAGTAACATTTGCAAGAGAGGGTCATGCGCGCACTGAAAACGTTGTGTATATATAAATGTTCATGAGGCTTTGTAACAAAGTAAGAGCCTAAATTGTCCTTGGGGAGGTTTGTGTGGGTAGGAGGGGGGAGGGGGGGGGCAACGGCCACTCGGGCTACCCTACAAGTTCAAACTATCTAAAATACAAGCTCAGTGACTATCTTGCTCACTAACTAGCTAGCTAAACAACTTACTAACTAGCTAACCAATCAATTCTCTAGGTCATGGTTCGTACAATAGACAACGATCGCCAGAGTATTACCCTGAGCACCAAAAGCTTGGAGGTCATCCCTGGTGCCATGTCAGAGAACCCCCAGCTGGTGTATGCGACTGCTGAGGAAGCGGCAGCAACATTCAGGGCTGGGTTTCCAGAGGCTGAGGAACGCAAGCGGATAAAGGCAGAGGCTGTGGCAGGCAAGCAGGAGAGGAAGAAAGCCAGAGGAGTGGTGGATCCCAACCTCAAGGTGTGTTCTAGCTGTTGTGCAACAGGCTGTCACGGTGAACACATGGGAATGTGTTGTGGGATGAAGGAGGGGTTGGGGGGTGGGATTTGAATCCGACAGGGACATCCATAGCATTATTAGAGATCACTGCTTTAGGTTCTTAGCGCACATAGCAAGGAGACCTAAGTCACCAAGCAAATGCTCTTTGCCACTCACACACTCCTTGTTGAGGGACAGCCAAGGCAAGGGGGGCTGGCCAACATACACATCCTTTGAAATGACATAAAAGCTACCAACATGTCACAATCCTAGCACCTAGAAGCCCAGTGCAGGACATCCTGGCAGGAAGCCATCTCATTAGAAGTAAAAGTTTAAGTAGGAAATGACAAGGACACTGCTAATTCCTATCTATGTCTTCAGTCCTAATGCCTAAAGGGATCTAATCTGATTTGCAGGTCCACGAGCTTAGATCTGGAGTTGTCCAAGATGTTCAATACGGTGAAGTTTGGGTCGACATTGGAGCAGGTGTTATCGGAGTGTTGCAAAATACCCAAATCTCTAACGAGAGTGTCACTGGCAAAGATGCAATGAAGATGTTCAGTGTGGGAGAGGAGATCAAGGTATGTTTGTGAGGAGAATGGAGAGGGCACAGTAGGGCAGCATGTGGGGATGTAGGGGGTTGCTCAATGGGATATGCAGCATCAGGTGTACATGTGTTTTGTTATTATTGTTCTTGCTTTGTTGTTGTTGTTGTTGGGGGGGGGGGGGGGGGGGGGGGGGGGGGGGGGCACAGGGGCGACCATGCACAGAAGGAGAGGTTTGCCTGATGACCTGTTGGATTAGGAAACAAACAAATATACACTCAAACCAACTAAAATACAAGTTAATTAAGCAACTAACTAAATTAATATCTAGGCAACCAGCAAACTAACTAACTAAGTGACTAACTAACTAACCAACCAACTAACTAAATAATTTACTAACTACCTACTTAACTAACTAAGTTACTAACTAACTAACTAACTAACTAACTAACTAACTAACTAACTGACTTACATTCACGCAGCATTAAATTGCACACAAGTTGGAAAACGACCATTTGCCAAAGCGGTTTCGAGTCGAACCTGTGTCGGTCCCAGCTAGTTTGCAGTGTCAAGTAACTCCTAGCAAGTAGCAACCAATGTACTAGGCAGTACAATTAGGCCACCATTTCATCAAATTCGCTTTTGAGTAAACCATTCGAAAGGAAATGTTAAAAAGCGATCACAATATGCACTTTATTTTTATTGGATGTTCACCATTATTGAGTCATTTGTGGTTACAGCTTGGGCAAACCCAAGTTACACCTTGTGTTCCATTTTTGAGTGTACCACAAGACGGGACGTCTTAATAGCTTTCACAATATGCACTCATATATGATTGGATGTACACCATTACTGAGTTATCCACGGTCAGCACTTGGTCATACACAAGTTACACCTTGGTTGAACCTGGTGATAGGCCATGCATCGACATGGGTGGTTAACATGGACCAGACAGGTCTCCACTTGATGCGACTTGTCCAAGCACACCATTGCTTGAAAGGTTCAGAAGCACTTCATATATTTACATGTAACGAGGAAATGGAAAACTTGCAACTTGAGGTTTTGCCAACTGGTTTTCAGGTCTCAACTTAAGTAGGTCCAGCCTTGGACCTGTTTTGCCAAGTATGTTTTGCCATGCATTTTTAAGAGCCCTTTTTCTTTAAAAAACAGGTGTTTTGCCAATACCTGTTATTTCCTTTTAATGCTGCATCTGCGGTTGCTAACTAATTAATCAACTAACTAACAATGTATCTAACAGACTAACCAACCAATCAACCAACCAAAGTAACTAGCAAACTAACCAGCAAACCAACAAATTATGTAGGTCATGGTTCATCAGATATGCAAGGATAGCCAACACATTAGCCTGAGCACCAAAAGCTTGGAGGTGAACCCTGGTGACATGGTCAAGAATCCCCAGCTGGTGTATGAGAAGGCCAAGGAAGGGGCAGCTGCATTCAGGGCTGAGGTTCTAGAGGCTGAGGCACACAAGCGGATAAAGGCTAAGATACAGGCAGAGGCTGAGGCACGCGAGCAGGAGAGGAAGAACGCTAAAGGAGTGGTGGATCCCAACCTCAAGGTGTGTTCTGGCTGTTGTGAAACATGCAGTCACGGTGAACAAATGGGGATGTGTTGTGGGAGGAAGGAGGGGTTGGGGGGTGGGGAGGGGAATTTGAATCCGACAGGGACATCCATAGCATTATTAGAGATCACAGCTTTAGGTTCTTAGCAACATAGCAAGGAGACCTAAGTCGTGCATCACCAAGCAAATGCTCTTTGCCACTCACTCACCCCTTGCTGAGGGACAGCCGAGGCAAGGGGGGCTGGTCAACATACACATCCTTAGAAATGACATCGAGGCAACCAACACGTCACAATCCTAGCACCTAGAAGCCCAGCACAGGACATCCTGGAGGAAAGCCATCTCATTAGAAGAAGAAGTAGGAAATGAAACTGCTAATCCCTATCCTTGTCTTCAGTTCTAATGCCAAAACCGATCTTATCTTATTTGCAGGTCCACGAGCTTAGATATGGAGTTGTCCAAGATGTTAAAGGCGGTGTAGTTTGGGTCGACATCGGAGCAGGAGTTATCGGAATGTTGCAAAACCTGGATATCTCCAACGAGCGTGTCACTGTCCTAGATTTTAAGAAGATGTTCAGTGTGGGAGAGGAGATCAAGGTATGTTGGTGTGGAGAATGGAGGGGGCACAGTAGGGCAGCACGTGGGGATGTAGGGATTTTCTCATTGGGATATGCAGAATTAGGTTTGCATGTGTTTGTGTGTGTGTGTGTGTGTGGTGGGGGGGGGGGGGGGGGGTGGGTAAGGGGGGCACAGGGGAGAATATGAATGGCTGGAGAGGTTTGCCCGTTGGCCTGTTGGATAAGGGGGGGGGAATTAAAAAACCTGCAAGCTAAATAACTAAGTAACTAAATGACCAACCAACCAACTAACTAACTAACTGACTGGCTGACTGACTGGCTGACTGGCTGACTGACTGACTGACTGACTGACTGACTGGCTAAATAACTAACTAATTAACTAACTGGCTAGCTGACCAACAAATACTCTACTGACTAACCACCCGCAAATTTACCATACCAACGAACAAAACAATTCCCTAGGTCATGGTTCGTCATATAGACAACAATCACCAGAGTATTAGGCTAAGCACCAAAAACTTGGAGGTCATCCCTGGAGACATGGTCAAGGCTGGTGTATGAGAAGGCTGAGGAAGCGGCAGCTGCATTCAGGGCACGCAAGAAAGCTAGAGAGTTGGATCCTAACCTGAAGGTGCGTCCTGGCTGTTGTGCAACAGGCTGTCACGGTGCACCCATGGTGATGTGTTGAGGGAGGGAGGAAGGGGGGGGGGGGGGGGGGGGGGGGGCTGATTTGAATCGCGATGAGACATCTGTAGCATCATTATAGATCACGGCTTTAGGTTCCTAGCGCACATAGCAAGGAGACCTAACTCACACACCACCAAGAAAATGCTCTCTGCCACTCATACACCCCTTGCTGAGGAACAGCCAAGGCAAAGGGGACTGAACTCTAAACACATCCTTGGGAATGACATCCAGGCTACCAACATATCACAAGACTGGTACCTACAAGCCCAGGACGTGACATCCTGGAGGGCACCCACCAAGGACTCCATACACGTAGAAGTAGGAAATGACACTGCTCGCCCCTATACATGTCTTCAATTCCTTCTGCCTAAACTGACTTCATCTGATTTGCAGGTCCATGAGCTTAGATCTGGAGTTGTCCAATCTGTTAAAAGCTACAGAATTTGGGTCGACATCGGTGCAGGCCCTAGTGGACTTTTGCATATAAGCCAAATCAGCTCCGTTCGTATCAGTGAGGAATGCATGAAAAAGATGTTCAGTGTGGGAGACGAGATCAAGGTATGTTGGTTTGGAGAATGGAGGGGGCACAGTAGGGCAGCATGTGGGGATGTAGGGGGTTGCTCATTGGGATATGCAGCATCAGGTGTACATATGTGTGCTGGGGGGGGGGGGGGGGGGGGGGCATAGGGGAGACCATGCAAGGGAGAGAGGGTCATGCGCACACTGAAAATTTTGTGTATATAGAAATGTTCAGGAGGGTTTGTAACAAAGTAAGAGCCTAAATTTTCCTTGGGGAGGTTTGTGTGGGTAGGAGGGGGGAAAGGGTGGTGGTGGTGTGTGTGTGTGGGGGGGGGGGGGGGGGGGGCAACGGCCACACGGGCTACCCTACAAGTACAAACTCTCTAAAGTACAAGCTCAGTAACTCTCTTGCTTACTAACTAGCTAAGAAGGCGTTTACACGAGCCAGTTATCTCGGCTAATTATGATAATGTCATACAGATTACTAACTGAAAAGCGTTTACACGACACTTTTCGGGACAGTTATCTCGCCCAGTTAACCATTTTCGAGAAAACCATAACTCCCCCCCCCCCCCCCCCCCTAGTTTTGGTTATTGGCCGGGCCCTAAGGGGCTTAGATCTATGTGATGGATACGCGAAACGGTGTAAATTTTTTTGATTTTGTTTTTTTGGCGAAAAGTGGTTTAAACAGGTAAACTGTCCTCCCACACATCTAAGCGATCCGTGTTCGATTCTTGTGGGGGTCAGCTTATCTCGGAGGGTGCTTTTTTCGCATACTGATCTCAGGGTTGCGGACTGTGGACGCGGTGTTTTCATTTGTCGTTTCCCTCCTGTCCTATGGGCTCAATCTAGGGACCTGGAGCATGTCTACGATTTCCCCTGGGAAATTCGCATCTCCGTGCCTCTCGCAGCTCATTGCATCAGCTCATTGTGCTTGGCAAGGAAATCTGTTTCGTACTAGTACCTGCAGGTTGCGCAGTAGCACCTGTAGCCTCAGGAATTGCTGCACCTGCCTCCATGTAACTTCGGGGAGTCAGTGGGCTATGAACTTCACTAGCCTTACAGGCCACCAAGTTAAATAATAATGCCATTTGCACAAATGTTACAAAGTTAAGCAGAATGCATTATACAATAACTAATGTGTAACTTATGAAATATCGGTGCGTAATATTCTATATTGCTTCTTGACATCCAAAATAGTAAATAAAATTACGGATAAGTAAGCACCTGCGTGTGCATATTTCACCAAGGAGGCTGCCACTGCTGCTTGACTCACAATACACCACCCCCTGGGCCGATCACCAGGGGACCCTCCAGGGCACCCTACTATATTTATGGTTATGTGGTCCGTTGAGTTCGTTTGGCTTCCGATCTGTGAGATTTATCGGCTACGCTAGCTTCAGTCTAGTTCGTCAATTTCCGCAGATTCGAATTTTCTAGAGCAGCATGTAAGAAGGCATCGGCGGAGAAGATGTTGATGATCAGCAGCAGCCACTTCTCACCCAGCAATACAAGCTATCTCGATCAACAGGTCTCTGCGGAGCGCTGCGGAGCCTAGCAGTCGCTTGCTTCACAGCACGGTTCATGCTGGAGAACACGGCCCAAAAATAGCTCGACTGTCACCCAAAACTCAGAAATCTTGAAGCTATCCAGCAGTACACGACCAAGCTGACCGAACGCAAGCTGCGAGCGCAAATGTTCGTGCAAAAACAGAAACTGGTTAAGTTTGGGTTCGTTGAGGGTTCTGGTGTACGTGGCGATAACAAATTGGTTCTCTTGCCAACTAAATTGGCCGAGATAACTGGCTCGTGTAAGCGCCCTCTAACCAACCAACTTACTAACTAGCTAACCAACCAACTTACTAACTGGCTAACCAACCAACTTACTAACTAGCTAACCAACCAACTTACTAACTAGCTAACCAACCAACTTACTAACTAGCTAACCAACCAACTTACTAACTAGCTAACCAACCAACTTACTAACTAGCTAACCAATCAATTCTCTAGGTCATGGTTCGTACAATAGACAACGATCGCCAGCGTATTACCCTGAGCACCAAAAGCTTGGAGGTCATCCCCGGTGCCATGGTAGAGAACCCCCAGCTGGTGTATGCGACTGCTGAGGAAGCGGCAGCAACATTCAGGGCTGGGGTTCCAGAGGCTGAGGCACGCGGGCAGGAGAAGATGAAAGCTGTAGGGGTGATGGATCCCAACCTCAAGGTGTATTCTAGCTGTAGTGCAACAGGCTGCAATGTCGGTCGCGTGGTGATGTGTTGTGGGAGGAAGGAGGCGGTGGGTGCGTGGGGTGGTGGGTGGATTTGAATCCAACAGGGGCATCCAAAGCATTATTAGAGATCACAGCTTTAGGTTCTTAGCGCACATAGCAAGGAGACCTAAGTCACGCATCACCAAGCAAATGCTCCTTGCCGCTCACACACCCCTTGGGGACAGCCAAGGCAAGGGAAGGATGGCCAGTAAACACATCCTTTGAAATGACATAAAGGCTACCAACATGTCTCAAGACTAGCACCTAGAAGCCCAGTACAGGACATCCTGGAGGGCAGCCATCTTTTTAGAGGTAGAAGTAGAAGTAGGAAATGACAAGAACACTGCTACTTTCTATCCATGTCTTCAGTCTTAATGCCTAAACCGATCTGATCTGATTTCAAGGGGGTGCATTTGCAAGGGTCACCTGAAATGGTGCAGTCAGTGCACGAGCAGCGCTTGCAGGTAGCAGGCATATGTCTACGTCGGAGGAATCCACGTCCAGGAGGCACTGTGCAGCAGAGCCAAAGAGGACAGCTAGCAACGGCTCATCCAACACCGCATTGATTTGCAGGTCTACGAGCTTAGATCTGGAGTTGTCCAAGATGTCCACGGCAGTAGCGTTTGGGTCCACATCGGAGCAGGAGTTATCGGAATGTTGCATTACAACCAAATCAGTGAAGAGCGTGTCACCTTTGGTTGCATGAAGAAGATGTTTTGTGAGGGAGATGAGATCAAGGTGTGCTGGTGTGGAGAATGGAGGGGGCACAGTAGGGCAGCATGTGGGGATGCAGGGGGGGTGCTCATTAGGATATGCAGCATCAAGCGTATATAGTTGTAATTGTGTGTGTGTGTGTGTGGGGGGGGGGGGGGGGGGGGGGGGGGGGGGGGGGGGTAAGGGTCATAGGGGAGACGATGCACGGGTGGAGAGGTTTGCCTGTTGACCTGTTGGATTGGGAAACAAATAAATATACACTCAAACTATCTACAATGCAAGCTAACTAATCAAATAAATAGCTAACTAACAAACTAACTAACTAACTACCTAACCAACCAACCAACTAACTTATGCGCAGCATTAAATGGCAAAAACTTGGCAAATGACAATTTTCAAAGCGGTTTCGAGTCGAACCTGTGTGGGTCCCAGCTGGTTTGCCGTTGCCAGGTAACTCCTAGCGACCAATGTACTAGGCAGTACAATTGGGCAACCAGTTTCATCAAATTCACTTTTGAGTATACTATTCGAAAGGGAATGTAAAAATCGTTCATAATATGCACTTTATTTTTATTGGATGTTCACCATTATTGAGTTATTCGCGGTTACAGCTTGGGCAAACCCAGGTTACATCTTAGGTTTAACTTCAAAATGCTACCAACTGTTGTAAAAAGTTATCAATTTCACCTTTGAGTGTCCTACAAGACGAAAATTCAATAGTTTCACAATATACACTTATCTTTAGTGAGAGGCATCGATCTATATAGAGATAGATGTATATAGATGTATATATATATATATATATATTGGCGAAGCTGGATTTTTGAAAATCGGCATAGGGCTCCTTGCAAAAATCAAAATCTGTTTTTACAATTATGGCATAGGGAACCCATATCATATGGGCAGGCGCTTGGACTGGATTTTTCCAGTGTCTATCTGGGTGTAACTGCAGTTGTAGAGATACAGACTCTATCTATTTGCTATTATATTAGATCATATAGATCTTATTTGGGCAAGATTTAGATCTGTTGGCCGATCCTACTTATCTTTGATGGAGTACACATTATGAGATCCACGGTCAGGCACTTGGTTATACACAAGTTACACCTTGGTTAACCCGGAGTGAAGGCCATTTGCATCGAACCTAGGTGGATTAAAATGGACCAGACAGGTATCCACTTGATGTCAGTTGTCCAAGCACACCATCGCTAAAAAAGTTCAGAAGCACGTCATATATTACCATGTAACGAGGAAATGGAACACTTGCAACTTGAGGTTTTGCCAACTGGTTTTCAGGTCTCAACTTGAGTAGGTCCAGCCATGGACCCGTTTTGCCAAGCATGCTTTGCCATGCATTTTTAAGAGCCCTTTTTCTTTAAAAAACAGGTTTTTTCCAATGTGTATTCTTCCCATTCCGCTGTGTCTACGGTAGCTTACTAATTAATCAACTAACTAACTACCGGTATCTAACTAACGAACGAACAAACGAACGAACAAACTACCTAATTAATTTACTAACTAGCTAACTAACTAACTAGTTCACCAACAAACTAACTAACAAACCAATCAACCAACTAACTAAGTAACTAACTAACTAACTAACCAACTAACTAACAAACTAACTAACAAACTAACAAACTAACCAGCTAACCAACCAATTCTCTAGGTCATGGTTCATGAGATAGACAAGGATCGCCAACACATTAGCCTGAGCACCAAAATCTTAGAGGTGAACCCTGGTGACATGATCAAGAACCCCCAGATGGGTATGAGGAAGGGACGAGGAAGCGACAGGCTGCCTTCAGGGCTAAGGTTGAGGTTGAACTCATCTTCGAGGGGTCTGTCCGGCTGTTGTTGCAAACAGGCCGGGGTGGTGTCAAACACATGTTGAGGTTGTAGGGAAGGGAGGATGGGAGAGAGGGGGGGGGGGGGGGGGGGGGGGGAGCTGATTGGCCCCCTCCCCACACCACATTTGTTACCACCCACCCACTCACCCCCCACCCTCTCTCCCCCCACACACCAAACCCACACACCCACATTGGGGTACCACCCCAATCGCACCCACCACCCGCTCCTCCCCCACCCCCACACCCACCACACCCCCAGTGGTGTACCCCCCCACGAACCCCACCCCACCGCTCTCCCCCCACACCCACACACCACACCCACACCACCAAACCCACAGTGGGGAACCCCACCCACGCAAACCCCCACCGCGACGACCCAACACACACACCCACCAATACCACAGTGGTGGACCCCACCAGCACCCACCCACCCGCGCCGTCCCCCACACCCACACCACCACCACCACACAGTTGGTGACCCCACCCACGCACCCACCCACCCGATCATGCCCCACACCCACCACCACCACACCAACAGTGGTGACCCCACCCACGCACCCACCCAACCCTCTCCTCCCCCCCCCCACACCCCAAACCCACCAAACCCACACTTTGTGACCCCACCCCGACCCCCACCATCTATCCCCCAAACCCACACCCACCACACCCACCATTTGTTTACCCCCCAAAATCTCACCCCCACCACCCTCTCCTCCCACCACATCCCACAACCCCACACCCAAATTTGTTTACACAACCAACTTCCACCCCCCACCCCTCGCCTCCCCCACACCACACCCACCCACCACCACATTTGTGTTACCCCACCCACTCACCCCCCCACCCTATCCTCCCCCACACCCACACCCACCACACCCACATTTGTTTACCCCACCACTCACACCCCCACCCGCGCGTCGCTCTCCACACACACACCCACCAACCCACAGGGGGGGGGTACCCACAAACGACCCCCCCACCAGCGCCGCCCCCAACACCCACACCCACACACCCACAGGGGGGGACCCCAACCACGCACC